>JBAMBJ010002831.1:0-29102 GCA_037043495.1 Drosophila recens | reverse complement strand
ATTCGTTGAAATGTAAGGAGTGGAGAATTTTTTGGTAACGAACGTTAAACATAATTATAAACTATTATTTAACTTAATCGCAACAAGATCGGCCAAACAGAAGTGATTGTGCCTAAAAGTATGCAATAAAAGTTTAAATAAGCAACGGGTATCCTATAGTCGGGTACTTTTCCGCTTGTTTTTAACTGAAATGAGGCTAGCTTAGCATAATTATAGACACGAACAGCAAATAGAGTCAATTTCTTTGAAAATCTCATCTCACAAAGATATTGATGGTCAATCAACTATGTCAAGAATGGGTCTTAAGCACTGTCACTCAAGGGCCTGCCCCATGTGGAGATGATCTCCCACAGTGGGGGGCGTTACTAAGCTGTCAATTATTTGCCCCTTGCTGTGGCAAATTGTAATCCAAATACTTAAAGCTTCCATTTTGCAATGTGTGTGCTTAAACTTTTGAATAAGGCCATCTTTGACACTTGCTAAGGACACTTGCTTTTGGTCCTTTGGTCCTTTGCTCTTACCCCCCCCCCCAACCACAATACTCGCAATAAGAACAATAGCTAACTTTTCAATTAAATTCAATGCCCCTCGCACAACGGAAACAACTTGAAACAATTTGGTTACAAAAACTTTTCACATAATTTATGCCATTTCTAAATACTTGCAGACTTGCAAAAGTTTCCCAAATAAACAATCAAATTCATTGGAAAAATGTCGCAGCCAAAGATACGATTAGCTATAAAAAAAATAATAACAATGGAAAAAACAAAAACTCATCGGCTTAAAAATTCAAGCAGTTGCAGGCAATGCCAACTACTCGACTTTAAAATATCCTATAATAAGTGTAAGAAATGAATCCAGTAAGTACTTTATTATTTATTAGAAAATAGAATAGAGTATTTTTAAATATTCAGTATTATATTTTTTTTTTTCAGAGTTTATTGAGCAGCTTTTCAGTTTTTTATTTTAGTTAGTTAGTTTTTGATGTTCAAAGAAGAAGGATTAACCATTAACTCATTCTTCCAATTTCGCAAGGACTATTTAATATTTTTAATTTTTTCTAATAAAATGTAAAGGTATTTTTTCGTACAACCACATTAAAAACATAAATATATCACAAATAATAAATAACATTAATTTATTACAAAATTCACCATATAAAAAATTATGTATTGGTAAGGTTTAGTGCGATTGAAGTATACAAAAAGTATGCTAAGCTTTTCAACGAATTTAAGACTATTACGAAATATCATTAGCACGAAATATTTAATTGTAATTTAGCTTCAAATTATTTAGTTGCTGAGTCCAATAGATCCTACAACCAAATTCTCTTTTCGTCTTATGAGTTTTTAATTTATCTTTTTTATGCTGAGGATAAAACATTGAAATATAAAACATTAAAGCTGAATCTGTAAATTGGCTCTCTGTTATTTTTGTGTGCCATACACGCACACCCCCACACACACTCACACACGCATGAGGCTCTTTTTAGCTGCTTAAAATTCAGCGATTGTACATTCCGCCTCGAAATATATGTATTTTTTCTTCTTTCATTTTTGGCAAAAACTTTAGCGCTTTGCCATATATTTACTTCAAGGCTCCACTCGAGTGTTGTGCCTACACACACACACATACACCCACCAAACTTGGGCCTATTAGCACACACACACACATAGTGAGAGGGGAGAGAGGGAGAGAGGCAGAGATTGAGAAGGACACCCAGCAATGGCCACGCATAAAACAAGTTAAAAACGCATGGTGGCAAAGAGGAAACGAAAAGAAATAAAAACGAAATGCCAAACAGAAACCAGAAACAACAAGACTAACAAAAACAGCAACAACAACAACAACAGATGAAATGTAGCAACAAAATGTCGGCTGAGAACTAAAGCAAATGGCAGCAAAAACAATGCAAACAACAATGACGACGACGACGTTGCGTCTGTGACTAACAGTTATCGATGGCGGGGGAGGTCGCTAGATGGCGTGACAGTGAGGCAGGGCATGGGGCCAGGCATGGGGAGGAGAAGGGAGGGGGCAGACAAATTCAAAGCTGCTTAGTGCTTACTTCATAGTTGACGCTTTCGAGGCAACAACGAGAGACTGCCAAATGCTTTGCTTTTGCTTTTGCTATTGATTTTTAGTTTCTTTTTTCCTTTTCTCTCTCTCTCTCTCTATATCTCTCTGTTCCTCCTCCTACTTCTCAGCACTTTTGCTCTTACACTCCATCTTGGATTTCCGCTGCTTGAGCCTGGCCAGGTGGACAGCCTTAGCCAACTTGGCCTGGCTTACTGTCGACAACAACTACACCACACTACAGAGTGCAACACAAGACAACACAACACTACAAATCCGATTTGCGTGAGCAATTGGCAAGACAAACGTTTGGGCCAACAGCGTATTGGCAATACGCAGCTCTTGTACGCACATGACTAGCCAAGTTATCGTAGCTGTTGTTGTTATTATTGTTGTTTCTTTTTTTTTGTTGCTGGTGTTTGGTGTGAAGCCTCAGTAACGCTGCCAAAGGTGAACGCATGACAGCAGCAAAAAGGGAATAGAAAAGAATAGAAAGGAACTTGGCTCAAAGCGCCAACATGTATGTATGTTATGTGTGCCACACAAAACACGTAGAGTACACTCAGGGAAACAAAATCAAGTTGTTCTTACTTAAACAGGGTAAATTCAAGTACAAACGATCTCAAAAGCTCGTTTTCTCGAATACTTCAAGTACGTTTTGGTATTACTTTAAGTCTGCATATAATCATGCATCTGATCCTATAATACTAGTTTAGGTACCAAAATGTAAATTTTTTTTGTATTTTTGCTATTCTGTCAATTCATTTAATTTGTTACCTTATAGTTTTAGTCTTAGTTTAATTGTCAAAATAATTTCTTTCATTTATTTAATGTCAGGCTAAAAGCAGCCGACACAACAGTTTAATTTCAAATTTAACATTTAATTTAAATATATATACATATATTGTATATATAATTAAATTACAAAATTAATTAAAGTTGAAAATAAAAGAAAAATTTTAAATAAATATGAATGTAATTAAGTAACACTTTGTCGTGCTAAAATAAACAAAGAAATAAAAACATTCTCATATTAAAGTTGATTTCAATCTTAAAATATGCTAGTTTAATTACATAAAACTCGCTCCATATAACAAAA
Organism: Drosophila recens; assembly: GCA_037043495.1. Taxonomy (NCBI): domain Eukaryota; kingdom Metazoa; phylum Arthropoda; class Insecta; order Diptera; family Drosophilidae; genus Drosophila; species Drosophila recens. The sequence goes on along the minus strand of JBAMBJ010002831.1, from coordinate 25,927 downwards.
TTAAATACCAATTAATAATTATTGATTTATTTTGCTGTTTACTCATAACAACACTCAAAACATTTGAGTAAATGCAAGGATCAGTGCTCAGTATTCAATTGTTTCGAAAGCTGCCAGCTTGATGTCATTTTTTGCGGCTAGAATCAGTTGAGAATTCTAAGGCGCAAGAACGAAAAGCAAAACGCATACATACTTCATTCAAGATAATACATAATACACATTTAATTTTAGGATGGCATATTTTGCTGAGTGTAGGATACGCGCGAGCAGCTTAGCTCGTATTAAGTAAGTGACAGACAGACTGAGTGTCAGTCGAGAGCTCCATTTGGGACTTACCTCATCGATAAACTCAAAATCACCGCCAGTTTCGCCAACGTATTTCTTCTTCTTGGCCTCGACAGAGGATGACATCAACACCAGCAGCGTCAGACAAACGCTGGCAATAAGCGGCAAACGCAAACGCTTCATGGCCTCAACCGACAAAAGTTACAGTTAGAAAGGCGCACAGGAATTGAACAAGTCGAGTCGAGGCGAGACGCTTAGACGGAAGCGGCTTAAAGGCGTCGCAAATTGTTGACGACTTCCGTTGGTTGCTCACAAATTTCCTGGCAATGTTAATTGCCTTGAATTGTCGTTCAGTTAAGAATTGAACACTCCACACACACAGACACAATCACACACGCACACTCGCACACACAGTCACAGTCACAGTTAGTTTGCTTTTTTCTTTTTCTTTTCTTTTTTATTTGTGGTTTTTATGTTTTGCAATCGCTGGCGTTTATTGCGATGCAGTGCAGCAGGAACACGGAACGTGGACGAACTGTAGACGACGCGACCAAAACGTAAACTGAGAGCGTCGAGGCCACGATTGGCATTGTTCGGTCCCAAAACGGCATTGGAATTTTGCGCCAAGCGACAAGAAATAGCATGAATTGGCATAAGAGCAACCACAGGACATCAAAGAGAGACGCAGCAGGGTTGTCAAACTAAGCGAAAAATATAAAATTATAAACTTTATTCAATAAACTTTAAAATTTAGACAAAAATTGTATTTTATTTCATTTAAAAAGCAAATTTAACCAACATAATAATTAACGAATGAAATAATTTTAATATTTATAAATAAAATTATAAAATGAACTTATCTTCATGTTAGTTCTTCCACTTGAATTTTATTGCAGTGTACACCACTGCGTATGCGCAATGAGCAACCCCTGGGACAGGCAACAACTGCCAACAGCATTTCCAGACTTCAACCCCCTAAGCAGAGAAAGAGAGCATAAGCAAGAGAACGAGAGCGCGTACATTTAAAATCGATTTTCCGTTTCGTTTATCTCTCTGCCTCTTCTACTCGCGCTGGCTTAAAGGATGCTCTCTCTTAGGCCATAATTGACTGCGCCACGGCAATTCGGCAACGGGTCGTGAACCTGCTACCAGAGTCAAAGCCTAATACGCGTTCACATCCCAAATGGACGTAAGTTGTTGTTGCTGTTGCTGTCGTTGTTGTCGTTGTTGGCTCTTGATTTTTATGTATTGGCGCTTGGCACACTTGGCTCGCATCGATGACGCCGTCGTCGCGATTATGGCCAATGCTACTGCTGGCCGGGAAACCCCGTAACCATTTAACGCGTCAGCGCCTCGCAGTCCGGCCAAAAAGGCAGCCTCCCAGTCGACGCATTGTCCAAGTCCGAGTTCAGTCTCAAGTTTCAGCCACGTTGGCCCCCAAAGGCACTGTCAGATTTAAATTAATAGCCCCAAAACACTCACACACACACACAGTGACATAGGCCGCGTTTACTGTGTGTGTTAGCCTGTTCAGCTGCTCCTGCTGCTGTTCCCGGCTGTGTTCGCTTCTCTATTTTTAATGGCATCATTGACTTTTACTTTGATGGCGCTGCAGTCGAGTCCATTGAGATTCTTGGATAACTTCAGCTTTCAGCTAGCGTTAGAAATGTTTGTTAAATTTTTACATTTTATTTGATATTCAAATGATTTTCAATCAACAAGTCCATCTTATGTTACATTTAGGTATTGTGGCGGTATATAAAAATGCAGCTGTTATTGCAACTGGCTTTGTGTGTGACATTTTACTTCAATCAATCAATCATACAATTAATCAATTGTTAATTATAGTTTTGTTGTTGATTGCCATGACTTAATAAGTATTTATATATATTTGTTTTGATTTTCAACACGAATCAGTAAAAAGTATCATAATTTGTTGTGTGTTGCTTTTTGTTGTGCATATTAATAATTATTTTTGGTTAGTTACAAGTCTTAAACGATTTCTAAAATGGAAATGCCTGTGTGAATGAATTGTTTGTTAGTTTCGCTCATTTGGATAAAGTAATCATAAACAGGAAATATAATTGCGGCTAACAGCAGCTGTTGCTTTGTTCGTTCACTGGGAGAGATTTTGTGCCAAGAGATGGCTTAATTATTTGTTATATTTGGCCTAAATGCTACATGATGATGAGATTAGTAAATAAGGAATACTATTTGTTTGGCTGCTGTCCTGCTCTTTTGGCCGCCTTAAACATTATGGCTATAAGTATAAAAAAGTTGGGAGATTCCTTTTGGCATTTATAGATGCACCTTTAAAGATTCCATGCGCGTCACAATGCGACGACGCAGCTCCGAATATCTGTAATTAAAACAACTTTTAGCTAACAAGCTTATAACATAAATAAATATATATTTACCTCTCCCTTATTTTAACTACTTCGCGTCCCAATTCCTGATCATAGCGATCCAGAATGGCCCGGCACTCCGGCAGCGACAGATTTAAAAATTGAGCAACTTCATTACTGAAACAGATTGAAACAATTGCGATTGCTTAAACAAGAGTTCATCACGGATTAAAAGAAAGAGTTCCCTACCTGATTTCATCAGTTTTACGTGCATCCACGAGGAAGAGACGCGCCACATCCTCGTGTCCGTGGCGGTCATGAAGTTATCCGAGCTGCTGGTTGTGGTCGTCGTGGGCGATGAGGCGGTATTAATTTGATCATTCTGTGTGTTTGTTGAGCGAGCTGCTGTCGGTGCAGGTTTTGCTCGGCGAGCTCTCGCTGGACGACTGCGACGATGAGGAAGGCAACTTGACGGGCATCGTTTCATATATCTTGTCCTTTTCATTGTGACGTCGCTCCACTTGCAGCAAGTCATCAATGTCATCCCAGTCGAGTTTCTCCAGGTTGCCCAGCTTGGAAGGCAGAGTGCTGGACACACAACTGGTGCTGACCGTGGCTGCCTCGGTGCCGCTACCAATGAGCGTGCTTGATGAATCCGTAGTTGTTGTGTCCTCCTCCTCATTGTTTGAGTTCGACTGACCATTTAACAATTGGCCACTGCCAGTTGTTGTATTCGCGGAGGCATCTTCAGGTGTTGTCGGCAGCTCGGAGATTTCATTCAGGCTGCATGAATCAAAAGTCATGCTCTCCGACAATGATATGTCCGTGGAAAGTGGATCCACCTCGCTAGCAGTGGTCGTGGGCGGTGCCACCGAATCGCTGGCTTCGTTCTCCTTGTCCGAACAGCTTTCCTAATAACCAAGGAAGAAGATGTTAAAGATTTTTGGCAACTTGATTTAATTGTACTTACATCCGCCGCTTTGGAAGTGCGACAAGAGTTCCGCTTGCGCACGATAAACGTGCGTTGGTCATCGTCCTCCTTGAGATGAATGACGCCCTGTACGCCCCAAAAGACACGCAAAGGACCCTCCAGTACCAAACGGTTGTTTACCTCCCGGCTGCGTATCTCGAGGCTCTTATTGTCGTAGAACTGATTATAGACCTGCAATTCGATCAATTTTTTTAATAAGCAATTTCTTACAACCAAAAAAAGTAGAGCTGCACCTTTAGCTTGGACTCCAAGTGATCGCGGGGCAATGCAGGTCCATTGACTTGAGCGGCGACTGGTTTCTGAGTGCCTTTGACTCCGAAACTCTTGTGTGACTCAACGCGCGTGCCATGTCCAAAAAGCTGTGGTCCGAACAGCGCTCCATAGCAGGGCACATGACAATAAGGCACTCCTTTATGCTGTTACAAAAGGGGCAAGTGGAATGTGATTAATTGCGTCTCATGTAAATGCAAATCGTATAAATACCTCCGCATGCTGGCCGGGATTAAGCCGCTTGCCGCACTCCTCGCAACGCAAACATTCCGGATGCCAGTCGTAGCCCAGAGATTGTTTACGTTCCGCTGTGTTGGACACACAAGATCAAAATATGTAATTTGAATTGTGTTATTTAAACAAATCGCATGCACATTACGGGCGCGTGTGTGTGCGTCTCTCTCCGTTAATGTGTGCGTATTTATGTATGCAAATGAGTGTTTGTGTGTGTGTTTGTGTGTGTGTGGGTGTTTAAATTACCAAAGTAAACGGGTTTGCCGCACTTGTGGCACTTCCACATTCCGGCGAGCTGTGCCAATTGGTCAGTCAGTCGCTTGGTCAGGTCAACGTTTCCTAAAGGGGCGTGTATGACGTTAATGACGTCACAGAGATTTATTTATGCAGGTTGAACTGAACGAACGAAACGCAACTCGAAAATATGTACGAAGAACAAGAACACAAGACAAAGGGTAAACAAATGAAAAACGCACAACACGACGACTGCAGCGGCGACGTTTCAACGCTTCACTTTCATTATTTGATCAAAGAAACTATCACGTAGCGTATTTAAATGGCATATAGAATACTTGTGCATTGATAATAACTGTGTTTTTATAGAAAATTATACTACACAAAAAAACAGCACCAGGCGAAAGAAGCAGAAGAATCAAAGGCAGTGCCAGTACTGCAAAATGTTTAAATACTACCAACTGTTGTGCAACACTGAATTGGTATTTTCTCTTCGGTCAAATTTAGCACTTTATTAAGCGCGAGTAGAAAGTGATACGACGACAACGTATTGTTTTGTGTTGTGCGCGTCGCTTTGTGTCAGTTTTTGTTAATTATCTTGTAATTCGTCAGTAGTTAATTAATTAGTAATTTCGCTTACATGTGTGGCTGCTGTTTAATGAAAATGTGCTTTCGTCATTGCATACCAGACGCCCATAATTAGGGATTCGCTCTCTACCCCCTCACTCTCTCAAATATTGTCAATCAATTTTTGGAGAAGAAGCAACAGCTGAAATCAGCCAAATTTTGCTAGCTACTCGATTTGTGTAAATAGCCAACAGTGCAAATATACTGTTAGGGCCAAGTATATAGCCCGATTGGGACTGTTTGTGTCTGTGTATCTTTGTTTTGTGTGTTTGTATATGTGTCACAATGCGCGCCACAATTGAATTTGAGGAATGCCTAAAGGATACGCCAAGATTCAGGTGCGTATTAAATTCAATATGAAATACCAGCCTTCCTCCCCTTGTCCTCCCTCTCGCCACTCACACTGCGCATTCTATTTCCGCATTTGGCATTTGCATTTGGGATCCACGATAGAGAGAGAGGCTCAGCTTTTGTAGCGTGACTGTTTTCGCTTTATTATCGTGTTGTTAACAGCTCCTCCTCCCCCTCCACACCCCCGTCACTGGATACAAATTTAGTTGCCGCTTAATCATCAACCATCGAACAAACTTTGCTCTTGATTTGAGAGCGTCGTCAGTGTTTTGGAATTTATCATTTCCATGCACAAGATGTGTGGTAAACACAGTTAGTCAAATAATTATTTTGACGAAGAAAAAGAATGCAATTTATTCATGAGTTCTTTATTTTTACTTGTTTTGGGAACCATAAACCACAATCATATAGTTACAAAAAAAATAAATAAATATCAAAACAATTTCTTGACTAACTGTATGTGTGTGTAAATATGTTTTTACTAATGTGTTTGTTTTTGCTAATTGCTGTGGCAATCGATTGTCTGGCATTTCCACACAACTAACTCATTGATAAGATTTCACCCAAAAGTTTGTCTGCTCTTCGGCGAATCTCGGCCCAAAGACAAAGCTTTCGCTGCTGAAATAATTTAATTGCCACTCAAAGCTAAGTTAATTTGATCGCTTTCACAGTTGCCAAACAGACGCAACAGGTTATCCATAAAATGAGAGAGTTAATGAAAAAATAGAATCCATCTCTCTTTGGAGACTTCACAAATAAAATCCATCTCTCTTTGGAGACTTTAAAGCTCGCCTTTAATTAGAAGCACAAACAGCACTTTAATAAAGTGGCATAAATTATAAGAGTCAACATAAACAAAAACACACAAACTACGACGCAGGCAAAGATACCCTCAACCCCCCTCCCTCCACACACCATCCCCTCACTCTCTCTCTCTACTTCCTACTTCTCCCACGCTCACTTCTTCATTGATTAAACACACATTCCGTTTAATCGGCAATGACAGCGAGTCTTCGTCGTCGTCGGCTTATTTATTTATTGTTTACAGTTCTCAAACATTCTGCTAACGTTGTCAATTTGCTTCTCTTTACTGTATTTTTGCCACAGACAATTCGTATCCAAGGAGGAGTCGGACATTGAGCACTTGGAACATCGTCTCGAGAAGATTATCAAGCTCTGCAACGTTGCCGTCGACTCGGGCAAGGAGTATGTCAAGAATCAGAGGTAAACTGCGCAGTTTATTATTGTAATTTCATCTTAAATTATGCATATTTATTTTGTCGTTTATTGTTGACATCTTGCAGCGCCTTTGCCATGTCCTTGTGGGATCTGCAGCAGCATTTCCTCGACAATAAAAATGCGCATAATGCGCTGGGTAAACTGATTCATTGCTTCCAGGTGAGTGGACGGATAAACACAGCTAAATATAGGGAAATCTTTATAATTCATTCGAATTCCATTGCCAGGAAATGAACAAGTTTCATACGACGCTGTTGGATCAGGCCAGTCGAACAGTGTTGAAGAATCTCAATGTGTTTGTCAAGGACGACATCAACCAGGTCAAGGACTATAAGGGACACTTCCTAAAGGTCTCCGAGGGCTATGACAATGCTCTCATAAAGAACGCACAGGTATGAATATTATAAATGTGCTCATACTCGTGATATACATCGATAGTTATCCCACAGGCCAGCAAAAATCGACCACAGGAGGTGCAGGAGGCTGCTAATATTCTTTCCGCCTCCAAGTCTTGTTTTCAACACACCGCTCTGGACTATGTCAACTATATAACCCTAGTGCAAGCTCGCAAAGTGCCCTCCGTACTTTCCACTGTGAGTATAAATCCGTAGAGCAGCAATGATTTAGAAATTCCCATTTATAACTGAATCAATTGATGTGCAGACTTTCCCTTGCAATGAATAATCATTGATAGCAAGCCAATTTTATAGGCAACAATTATCCATTTATCTATTCATTTATGAGCAAACACAATGAGTCTTAAGTATACAATTCTGAATGCCAATTCCTTTAAAGGGATCAAAAGATCAATAAATTAATTAGTGAAGTGGGAATTCATCAGAGTATGTATAAATAAATATAGACAAACATTACTTTTATTCTTATGCATATATTCTTATCGTTGGACAACATATAGGGGACAATACAGGGTGACCAGAAATAACGGAGACAAACATTTTTAATTATAATTTTACTAAACGAGAGAAATTTAGCAAAGCAACAATTAGTAACGATAAAGTGGATCACTAGTAGTAAGATTCCCAGCCGGTTTCGAAATGGTCTAATCCAGTTGCCATGCACAGGCCCAAACGTGATCTAAAATTGTTGGCCATGGGCCGCAGGTCGGCGATAGGAGCGCATCCTTTTCACAGATGAGAAGCTGTTCACCGTCGAGCAGGCCCACAACCACCAAAACGACTGGATCTGGTCCGTAGAGGTTCCGAGTACGTCGGCCATTGTCAAACATCGCCAAAATCCGAAGTCCGTTATGGTCTAGGGCGGCATTTACGCCAGCGGCAAGAAACCCCTGGTTTTCGTGGAACAAGGGGTTAAAAGAAACCAAGAAGTGTACCGCCGCGACATTTTCGACGCCGTGGTAATTCCTTGGGCCCAACTGCACTTCGGCGATGCGGACTGGACTTTTCAACAGGACTTCGGCCGGCTCACAAGGCGAAAATGACGCAAGACTGGTGCAAAACCCATTTTCCGGACTTCATCTTGTCTGCTGAATGGCCACCCTACTCGCCGGATCTCAACCCGATCAACTACAGCGTGTGGTCGACATTGGAGGCCAGGACCTGTGCTAAGCCTCACAAAAGTTTGGAGTCGCTGAAGCAATCGCTGCTCTTGGAATGGAACCGACTGTCTCCCGAGGACCTGCGGCCCATGGCCAACAATTTTAGATCACGTTTGGGCCTGTGCATGGCAACTGGATTAGACCATTTCGAAACCGGCTGGGAATCTTACTACTAGTGATCCACTTTATCGTTACTAATTGTTGCTTTGCTAAATTTCTCTCGTTTAGTAAAATTATAATTAAAAATGTTTGTCTCCGTTATTTCTGGTCACCCTGTAAATGGAGACTTATATTTTATTTTGATATCTTATCAGACCGAAGCCATTAACATTTATGTATAGGAGTATTTCCGGCAACAATTAATCAAAAAATCAATCAGAATTCATTAGATTCATAACTATTATTCTTCTTATCTATTGAGATTCTTATAAATATAAGTATAAATATAAGTAAATATATATGTGGGGCAAAAAATATATATATAAGTAGAACTATATTTGGGGCAATAAGTGGGGCTTATATTTTATTTAGATATCTTATCAGACCGAAGCCATTAACTATTTATGTACATTTCCGGCAACAATTGCAGTAAAGGTATCAACAAATAAATGGGAATTCATTAGATTAATAACTATTATTCTTATATTTATATTACCTATTGAGATTTTTATTCTTATAAGTATAAATATATTTGGGGCAATAAATAGATCTATAAATATAAGTATAAATATAACTATATTTGGGGCAATAAGTAGAGCTTATATTTTAATTTGATATCTTATCCGACCGAAGCCATTAACTTTTTATGGATAGGTACACATTTCCGGCAACAATTTTAATAAACGAATCAAAAAATCAATGAGAATTCATTAGATTCATAACTATTATTCTTATATTAATCTTTCCCATTAATATTCTTATCGTTGGTCATCATATTATCATATCTGGGGCAATAAGTAGAGCTTGGAGTGTATTTAGATTTCTTATCTAACGCCCGGTCGATATGCGAATGAACATGAGTGTGAATGAAATGTCATTGTCTTAAACGTAAATAAATAAAATCAACAATAATTGTTGTGCTTATGACGTCATTTGTGCGATATACTCTTGATAGATATGTACATAAGTATACATGCATATGTACATGTGTATTTAAAGTACTTTTTTTCATATCGCAAGCCCCATTGATCGACGTTGAGTCAGAGAGAATTTAGTCGTTGCCATCGTGCGTTTGTGGCAGGTTCGTGATGTGGCACAGAACAAAAATATTAATTATAAACAATTGTTAAAGATTTGCACGTGCTCTTTTTCCAGAATTATATTGTGACTCAAGTATGCTTTGTTTTGTTTTGACAGCTACTGGATTATTATCAGGCGTGCGTGACCTATTACCATCAGGGCTTCGATTTGTGCAACGACTTTGACGAGTTCTTCAAGAACATCAGCGAGGATTTGAATGCGCTGCGCGGTGATTATCAGCAGCTGGAGAAGGTCATGCAGAATCGGCACATGAGCGTGAATCGTTATTGCGATTCGAATACGAACAGCGCCTCGCACAATGTCGAGGGCTATCTGTTCAAGAAGAAGTCCAAGGGGTTCAAGACCTGGTGCAGACGTTGGTTCTACTTGAGCGACAATCAATTGGTCTACAGGTGCGTTTCATTCAACAATTTTGGAATGGTTGCTTTTGATTTTGCTCATTTGTTTTTTGTTTTTCGATTTCTCTCATTCCGTTTTGCTTGCCGGTTTTAATCGACATCCATTTGCTTGTATCTTGATTTCTGTTTGTATTGTTATGGTTGTTATGGTTGTGATGTGATTGTGATGATTGTGTTGATCCTGTACGCTGAAGTGATTTGGATTCGAATTGCAGAAAACGGAGCAACGAGGATTCATTTTCGGTCATGGAAGAGGATCTGCGCATCTGCACAGTTCGTCCGGTTAACGAAGGCGATCGTCGCTTCTGCTTTGAGGTCATCTCACCAACCAAGTGAGTAAACAGTTCTTGTATCACATATGATCTATATTATATACTCTCATATTCTCAATACAGATCGCACATACTCCAAGCGGACTCGGCGGACATGCTCTCGCTGTGGATCTCGGCGCTGCAGCACAGCATCGGAGCAGCCATACAACATGACTCCACGCATCATCATTCGCGACCACAGTCGACCAATGCCCCGAATGCTCTGCCCGCCAAACGACGAATGTAAGTGCGAGTCCAACTCAATGAATATCGATAAGAATCACATAATGACTCATTCATTCCGTTTCATTCCATTTAGTCATTGGGAGGAGTTTCTCAAGATACCGGGAAATGCGAATTGCTGCGACTGTCGTGGCTCGGATCCCCGTTGGGCCTCCATCAATTTGGGCATCACACTGTGCATCGAGTGCTCCGGAGTTCATCGCAGTCTGGGCGTGCACTACAGCAAGGTGCGATCGCTCACTGGATGCCTGGGAGACGGAGAATGTCAAGGTGATGATGGAGCTGGGCAACGAGGTCGTCAATCGCATCTACGAGGCACGCATCGCCGAGGACTGTGAGCTCCGGAAGCCGACGGAACAGTGTGAAATTGGAGTGCGCGAGGCCTGGATTAAGGCCAAGTATGTGGAGCGACGATTCGTCTGCGGCATGCCCAAACCACAGGAGCTATTGGCCAGTGAAACGGCCGAGGTGCTTAGCATAGACAGCGGTGGCCTAGCTGAGGATGGAGTTGAGGGCAGCAGCAGCAGTGCTGGCGTTGGAGCCCTGGGCAAACGGGCAACACTCTCGCTGGGCGGCACGCAAGTGGACGGTGAAGAAGCTGCGAAGGCGACGCCAGCAGCGCTCACTGCCCAAGACACTGAGCGACGATCCCAGCATATATGATACGGCCAAAACTGGCGACGAACTGGACGACGATGATGATGAGTCGATAAACATTCCCTCGATGTCGTTGAGCATATCGCGTGATGACTTGCTTGTCATTGGCGATGACCTGGCGCTGGACAGCTACGAAACGCCTGGCATTTTGGGCAGTGACCAGGAGAGTACCGAAGGCGAGTCGGATACGGAGCTGCCGGAGGAAGTGCCCTTCACCCAGCTGGATGCAAATCTGTTGCTCTACAAAGCAGCCATTGTGCACAATCTTCCCGTGATGTGCATGGCCTTTGCTCTGGGCGCCGAAAAGCATTGGAAGAATGCACAGGATCGTCAGCGCTCCTTTTTGCATCAGGCCGTACTCTCCGGCTCGGTGATGGCGTGTGAGTATCTGCTGCTGAATGGCGCGGCCATTGATGCCGTTGATGAGCTTGGATACAGCGCACTGCACATTTCCACGGCCAAGGGACACATTGCCCAGGTGTATCTACTGCTGAAGCATAAGGCCGCCTACGATTTGGCCTCCAGTGATGGCAAAAAGGCTTTGGATATTGCCGTGGAACAGAAGAATGCGGATATTGTGACGCTGTAAGATTAAAAGCAGGGATTAAAACCTAACCGAAACCGTAACCTTTAACCGGTAAAAACCGATTGAAATTTAAAACCGTAAATGAAACCGCAACCGAAAAGAAAAGTTTTCATTTGACCGAAACCTTAAAACCGAAATTCTGTAAGCCAAATTAACCGTTTAGTAACCGTTTCATTTATAAGGGTTAATTATTTAAAAAAATGTAAAAAACAAATATTTTGTATTGTTATTTTAAAAATTGCAAATAATAGTTATGGTGTAACTTTTAAATACAATTTTAAAAGCATGAGTTATTTTCAATTTTTATTATACAAATTTAAAAAACAAGTCAAAAATAATTTAAAACAAATAATTTTGAATTGTTTCGATTTTTTTCAACTCATAAGTCTTGTTTGCGATCTCTGATATTTTGTTATTGGTTTTGTATTTTAATTTTGATTTTAATATTCTTATGATTCTTATTATTATTATATTTTTATTTTTAAAGAAATTTAATTTTTTGTGAATTGAAACCATACCGGTATTTCAAAACCGAAACATACAAAAACCGGTTCACCGTTACGAAACCTTTATTCAAAGATTTTCCGCAACCGATAACCGAAAACCTAAATGCGAACATAACCGAAACCGTAACTAAAACCGATATTCGTTACGGCTTTAATCCCTGACTAAAAGTTACCGAAAATAATTCCAGCTGATATATTATGTTATTGTTATTTGCAGTCTACGCTTGACGCGTCTTAATGACGAGATCGGTCTGAACGATGAGTACAATGGCGAGGATGAGACCTACAAGGATGTGATGAAGGACTTCTCCAACTTTGCTGCCAGTCAGCCGCGTATGCTGCGCCAGCGCAACGACTCCAATACCCTGGAATCGCAGCGTAGCTCTCTGACCAACTCCGACTAGCAGTGACATGAGGATTCGCCGCACAGTTGACAGCGGCTTCCTCGCTATAAAAGATATTCCAATGTTTAGCCACGCAGTGCTATCTATTGTTAAATAATACATTTCTGTGCTGGCATTTAAATAGAGAGCGGCCACCTCAGTCGCCAGTTGGCCAAATCCAAACTGTTTCATTAGGCAATCTCATTTAAAAACAAAAAGCGCTTTTGATATTACATACAACAATTGCATTTGCATTTGAGTTTTGTATTGATTTAATGTTTTGTTGACGTTTAATTAATTAGCTTAGGTATATAGTATACAGTTTAGTGCAAGTGTGTGTGTGTGGCTCGTAATCCGTATTTATTATATTCATGTTTATTGTTTAAAAAAGTGTTTAAATATTTATAATCGTATGTACATGTAATTGCCTATAATTAAACGATATTATAAAATGTACGTACATATTACTTATTATAACTATAACTATAGCTAGCTAGCTTCTTATATTAAACAAATTAACTGTTTCAAATGTTTCCGAATTATATGTATTTGTTAACAATAAGTTCATGTTTGTGTATGCATATTTCTTCCACAAATGTTTATGATTAGTGCCAAAAGTTTGTGAGCACTTTAAAAAATCATTTCGAATAAAGTTGTCAAATGTTTAAATTGTACACAAAACTGTTAAAAGATACCCGTTACTCAATTTAAATATATGTTTAACTGCATCAAATAACGTATGTATTTAAATTAGTTTTTTACAATATTGGCTGGGGATGGTTACAAAATTACAAAATTAAAAGAAACTATCAGAGTAGATTATACTATGTATATTTAATAGTTCTACATGCTAAAATTCCAATGTCTATTCAAACTCTGCTTCATTTTCATTGCCCTCCGCATCCTCGTCCTTGATCTTGTGCACATTCTGGACATGTCGCTGCACTGCGCTCCGATCGTTAAACTGTCGTCCGCATTCCTTGCAAGAAAACTTGACTCCGGCATGGGTAACCAGATGCCGACTGAGGCCCGAGACATGATTGAAAGTGCGATGACAGAGGTGACACTTGTGCTGACGCTCGCCGTCCGTGTGCATGCGGTTGATGTGCTGCTGCAGATTTGTCTTTTGGGCAAAACAGGCGCTACAGTGCGGACACTGATGTCGCTTCGCTCCCGTGTGTGTGTCCATGTGACGCTTGAGCACCTCACGCTGCGAGAACGACAGCTGGCACTCGTCGCATTTAAACGGCTTCAGACCCGTATGGATGATCATGTGACGCTTGAGCGAACTGGCACAGGACAATTGCAGCTGGCACACAGGACACTTCAGTTGCCCGCCGGTGCCATTCTTCATTGTCTTGATGTGTGTGCTGAGGTGACGCGACAGAGCTTTGGACGTGCCAAATGCGATGGGACACATCTGGCACTTGAATGACTTTAGCGTATCGCTGGCACGTCCAACGGTGGGCTGGGAACTACGTGGCGCTTGCTTCACCACAAAATCGTTCTTGTGACTCTTTGTTGCGGGCAAACTCTGGCCACTATCTTTTCATTGGACTACAAAGAGATTGATAAAGTTGATTACATCGATTATCAGTGATTGCTAATTGGTAACTTGCCAAGATGATGACATCGTTGAAGTCATAGAGCTGCTGATCGTCGCTGGCCTCTGGATCCAGATTAAACACCACCACATCGCTCATATCCTCGGACTTGTTGTCCGTAAACTGAATCTCTCCATTGTCGCGAACTGCAAACAGGAATCCAGAGTTATTACTTAGAGTTTACTTGATGATCTGGCCAAAGATACTCACTGTTGTAGGATGTAATATTCTTATCCTGCTGATGATACTCAATGGATGAACTGGGCGCCGAGTTGATCTTTGAAGCTGCATTGATGATATAAATTTCCCCATTCTGAGATGTCACCATGTCGCTGGACTCGGTTATTTTCACACTACCGAAACCGTCCGCAGAATCGGCTGGGGATGTGTCCTCGCTCACGTCGTCCGTGGACATTGGCTCCATTTTCGCGGAGCTCTCCAGCACATATTCGGTCTCTTCGGTGTCCTTTATCGGGATTTTTATTCTGGGCGACGAGATGCAACGACGTTTTCGAGTTAATCGCTCTTCACTTGGTGCTCTAGCTTTTTGTACTAATATTGGTGCTTCTTCTGATGGTATGGAGGCCGTAATTGACTTGTTGTTAGTTTGCTTCGTTTCTGCCGGCTCCCCATCCAGAGATTCCCAGAGACCGGCTTTCTTTTCGTCCAGGAAGACTTCGAGTTCACCCAACAGCTTGGCCAGCTGCTCCTTACGACTCTCCTCCTGCACCTCCTCGTGCAGCTGTTGGCGTACATCGTTGCGCACCTCCTCCATGAGTTCCTTGCGTATATCACCACGCAGCTCATCCCGCATCAAATCCAAACGTTTCAGCATCTCCTTCTCCTGCTCTTGCTTATACTTTTCCCGCCATTTCTGTGAGCTCTTTTCCCGCAACTTCTCGATTTTGTTGATAAACTCTATGGACTCCTCAAACTCGAGCTCGTCCTCGTCGGAGTCGTTGTCCGACGACCTGGCAAAGACGCGACTCTTTTTACCCATGCCCAGAAGGCGATTGTGTTTGCGCAGCTTCTTGTCCGCCGCCTGGCTGCGTTGCCGGAACAGAAATGCCTTCTCCAACTGGTAGCGACACTCCGCGCATATCTTCTTCGGCAGTCCGTCCGTCGGCTTCGCCTCCAGCGAGACGCACGCCATCAAACGCATCGGCACCGACAGCTGGGAATCGTCCTCGGCGAATATGGTGTACGCATCCTTGTGTTCCTTCAGGCAAAGGCGGCACCACGCTTCTACATCCGGATATGCCTCATCTGTGCTCGACATGCTTTCCGACTTTTTTAATTGCTTTGTAAATCGCGAATCAAAACAGACGCTAAAAATACAAGACACAGAATGCACACAAAAAAATCATCTGGCAGCCCTGACTTAAAAAAGGTGGCAGCCCTGGCTAAGACTGTAAAAAAAAGGTGGCAGCCTCCGCGGTCCCACTTTTCGCGTCATAAAAATGAACTTTTTCAATTTTGAAGCTAAAATTTTGAAAATTTTACCAGATTTTTTTTTTGAATTTTTAAGATTTTTTCCAGAATTTTTTACCCAACTTCGCCACGCGAAGAGCGAACTGAACCAAACCAATTTTAGATTGAACTTAATTATTTTACAACTTTTTGGATTTTCTTTTTTTTTTCAAATTGTTTTTATTTAATTTTTAATTTATTGCGAAACTAAAATTTTAAAATTTTAAGCGCGCAGTAATAATGTTTGATGAGCATGCTCGAATCGTTGTTGCTTGTGAGCAAAAACGAACGAACGAAATTAACGAACAAGGCAATGAACTAGAAGTCGCTCAATCGAACTTATTATGAACGATTCAAAGAACACTGGTTCCGGATCTAAGCATGACTGCGCGCGTAATTTAAATGTGAATATTTATTTTTAGTTTAATTTGGCAAAAGTTTAGCAATAAATTATAAATTTAATACAAGCAAATAAATTATAAATAAGATAAAATAAAGGAGATCGATTTAATGAACGTTAACTGCTTGTTTACTTCGTCGGTATAACAAATTCTAAATTTAATATACAAAAATTCAAGTGAAACTTTCAAAATTCTAGCTTCAAAATTAACAAATATACCAAAATAGATACTTATTAAAAAAAATCCTTAATCCACCACACATATTAAATTAAAACAGTGTTGAAATGAAACAGAATTGTTTAAATATGTAAATTTATTTGTATTTTGCGCTATTACATTTATAAAAAAAATGATCTTATGATAAATATGCATATGTACAATTTGTTTAGGATGCTGCTGATTCATTTAAATTTTGCGGCTCTCTCAATTTGCAACGGTAGCAGTCGACGTCCACATCTTCTCTGGGATTATACGAGTAGCGACGTTGCTTTGTCCTCAAACTGTGTTTCCGACAATTTCCAATTTCCAGTTTCTTTGCTGCTGTCTTTGGCTTTCTAATATTTGAGCAAGAGTAATGGGCCTTGAGTTGCTGAGATTGCAGTTGGCTTGGAGTCGCCACAGTCGTTTTAGGCAAGAAGTTTGAACCCCTTAGCTCCTCCTCTCGCATGAGACTCGGCTGTACATTTTGCATGTTGATTTCGACCATGGGAACTGGCAACATCATGGGAACAGGCGCTGGTTCTCTTATATTCTCAGGAGGAGTTTGCTGAACGGGAACGGGAACGGGTTCTTCATCTGAAATAGTTACTGATTATCACGGAATTCAGTAAATTCAATTTAACCAATTCTTACCAGGAAGCTCAATTACACCCAAGTCAGCAGCGTCTAGGTTTGTATAGTCCACACTCATCACCGGATCAGGATCAGTCTCACGTTTAATATTGCCTTGCTGTTGTTCTATGGTAGTGGTCAGACTCTCCGAGTCCGATATGAAGCCCTCAGAGCCGCCGTATGCCTGCTCACAGGCAACAGCGTTGCGTTTGCGAACAAAGAAGCTCTCGATTTCGTAGAAGAGGCCATCGAGCACGCTTAGGCGACACTGCCTTCTGGCTTCCGCCAGCAGCACCTCTTCCACCTCGCTGCGCACCTGTTGCTCAATCTCGGCGCGCACTTGCTGCTTGCAGCGCAGCAGCAGCTCCTTTTTGTACGCATCTATTTCGGTGCGTATCAATTTGGCAGCCTCCTGACGCCAATGGGCATTGCTCTCGGAGCACGCGGTGGGCGTGCATTGGGCCACATCCTGCAGGTTGATGGCATCCTCCTCGTCGCCCTCCAGTAAACAATTGGTCTGGCTGTTGGGATTACTCTCGCTCGCCAGGCGCTTGGCACAGCGCAGACGCCGATCGGCGCCGTGACAGCGCTTGCGGAAGTAATGAAACTCCTCCAGGCGCAGGCGACACGCGTCGCAAATCAGCTGCGGGAGGCCGTCGTTGGACTCGACCTCGAGGCCAGTGCAGGTCATAATTCTTACCGCCACTTGGCTATGGAAGATCTCGAATTTGGCTCCTTTCGCCAAGCATAGACGACACACGGTTAACATACTTTCACACAAACACAAACAATTAACACTTGGACTTTAAACTAAACAAACAAAAAAAGTACACCCACAAATCTTGCAAAAGGACGCCTCAAACTAGAGGTCGAGAAACATCGAGTGAAACATCGATGTCATCGATGTTTGCAAAACATCGGAGCAATCGATGTTTGTTAAGTCACTATCGAATGCGCACTTGGCGACGATAGGCGTTTAAGTAACGGAACTTTTAAATTTGTTCGCATTATAATTAAAATCGTTGTTGAAATATAGGATTTATAGTTGGTGGTGTTGGTTCAAGCTATGGAGAACGAAGGCAGCATGGAGAATTACCTGAAAAGTAAGTTACTATGTCACTAACAGCCCAAGCTTCTTTCATGTATGTACGTACATACATTTCTACGTGCGCTAAAGCCCAATTTACACGATCGGTTTCCGACCGACACTTTTTGACCGATGGAAAATGTTGCGATTCAATAAGCACCAAAAAATACCAAAAAATGTCATTCTTACGTATAATGTGACAAACCGACGCTCTAAAATTTTGCGTGTTCACACGAGACCGACGGTTTATTTACGTAAAGTGTCGGTCGGAAACCGATCGTGTAAATTGGGCTTAATAGATTTTGCGCGAAATTAAGTTATTCCGCAACGCATAATTACTAACTAGTTTATTCAAGTAACATTGTGTATTGCATGCAGTATACTAACATGCTGTATTTGTTTATTTAATAGGAAAGGAACCTGCAAAGGAAGCGAAAGTGGAGGAGGAGGTGTTAGCTCCAAAGCGAAAGATCATGGATGGATAACCTACAGATCTATGAACAGATCGCATAACAAGACTTTGTCCTAGTGTACTTGTTACGACTCGGCTTATTTCCGTGGGGCAACGCCGGCTAGCTCTGTCACCTCAGGGGGGGTTGTTAACCAATTGCCCACCGAGCCGCACAATCGCAATCATCGATTCGCACTCTCAACAATTTACAACACTACACGACACAAACATCGCACAAAACAACATAAATATCGGACACACATATCGGCGGTTTCGGTCTTATACCGCAGCGTACCCACCCTACCTGTGGCGGCAACTTTAAAATTTAAATTCGTTGCGCCACCCAACAAAAATGTTCTCCGGCGGCTATCTTACTCCATGACGATGCGATCCCCCTCCCACAATAAATTCTCTACTCACACATCATTTTCAATTCATTTCCTTATTATTTATTTATAATTAGCCCTATCATATTTAATATTATTTAACAATCTTTCAAATATATTTCTTTTAATTTCTTCTATCGCTGTTCTGTCTTGATTTTTATTTATTTTTCCTGTATTACTGGCTCACTGTCTTGCTTTTGCTTTCCTTTTATAGTTTGTGCAAATATGTATATATATATGTTATACGCCTACAGGGACCTCACAAACCTACAGAGCTCTGGGGTATATTTAAGGGCCTGCGGGGAAAGTATAGAATGGGAATGTGGCGAAACGAAAAGTGAACACCAAATAAATAATACAAAATCATAAATAAATAAACCAAACAAAACCGAAAAGACAAATAAAAGCGAAAATTAAATAACAAATGAAACAAAGAAATAAACAAAATCAAAGTGAAATATAAATATAAATAATAAGTTGAATAAATTGAACAAAAGGATAAATAATAAATTAAGCAAAACAAAATA
This sequence comes from Drosophila recens, assembly GCA_037043495.1. NCBI lineage: Eukaryota > Metazoa > Arthropoda > Insecta > Diptera > Drosophilidae > Drosophila > Drosophila recens. The sequence continues at coordinate 6,674 of JBAMBJ010002831.1, read as the reverse complement.
AATAACTGACTTTACGTTAACAGAAAATAACAAGAAAATAATAAATAATTAAATAATAAATAATAAACAGTAATCCGGCCGGTCCAACGGCGAAATAGAAAAGAAACGATGCAGCTCACCCCGTGATCGACGCAGCTGACCGCCGAACTGCAGGTGCTCCAAAAAAGCTATGCACTGCAGGGGTCGCTGACGTCACCGCCTGCCGTTGCACTGCTGTTACAGCTGTCGTTGTCGTTACTGCTGCTTCTCGTGTGTGTGTTTATGTGTGTATTTGGGCGGGCTTTTATTTAGTTCTGTGTTGTGTGTATTTGTTAACTTATTTGTTTTTGTTGGTGTGGATTTTAATATGTGTTTTAATTGTGCATATATATGTATGTATTATATTGCTTTGTTTTGGTTGTTAAATTGTAATTTGTTGTTGCCAACTTGTGGCTGTTTCTTATATATTGTTGTTGTTGTTGTAGCTGCACTGCACTAGACGTAATTACATGTATGTGTGCGCGTATTTGTTGTTTCTGTTGTCTTTATGTTTGTATGAATAACAAATCACGACACTAAACATAAAGTTCTGACACTGCAATCAAACAAATGTAACCCAAAAGCAAAGCAAACACAGAACAAAATTAACAAAAGAAAACTAGACGCACGTGAATACATATATATTTGCGTATCGCGCTTCAAACAAAATATTCCCGGCTTGAACTCCCAACGCCTACGTCTGCGTTCGAGTTCCAAAACCACACTCGCTTGCAGAAAAATTAGCCTGTTGCTATGCCAAATTTTTCGCTTTTTCTCTCTGCCCACGCAACCCAGAGTCAACGGCCGATCGCCCTTGGCATTGACCCATATTCTTTCGGTGCATTCGGCAGCAAGCCGCTCACGCATACAAAAAGCTACTCTCTCTCTCTCTCGACGACTCTTATACGAGCGCTCTCTCATTTAAAATGGCCCACCTATCGCCTATCGCCTGTGCTGTGTCTTTTTTCCTTCGCCGACCACGGTCACACTGGCTCTTACTTATAAAATTAATCGGCCACCAGACCCAGATGCAACACCACTACGAAGATTTACGCCTGACTTGTCGAGGGAAGTGGCGCAAATCTTCGTAGGCATGGGACTGGTGTCGGTATCGAGCGTTGCCCTCAGTCTGCCGCGCCCAACGTAGGCCCACGCCCACTCTAGACTATCAGCTATCGGTCGCTCCGCTGGCCATTCTATCCTGTGTTTCTCCGCGTGCGTCTTCCCTAATCCGACCTCTTTAAAGCTTACCTCCTCCACGATTAATTTCTGGTTCTCCTCTGGCTCCCATGCCTCTGGCTCATTCCTCGTCGCGCCGTCCTTAACATAATGAGCTACTTGCTCAGTCATTTCCTGCGTTTTATCAATTGCTGCAACGACTGGCACTTCGGAGCCCACGACTTCTGGTGCTATCCCGAAAATCCGCCAAAAATCAATTCCGAGGTAAGCGGTCTGTTCTAAATACGGACACAAATACATCTCGACTTCCCTAATTTCGCCCTTGTATTCTACAGGTACCACCATCCGACCAATTATCGACCGATCTTCGCCTGACGCGGTGCGCACTATCGACACGTACGGCTTCACAGGCAAATCTAGTTCTTCCGCGAGTTCGCGACAACCTCGACCTAAAAGACTCACAGTCGCGCCGGAGTCAAGCAAGCCTCGCAACTGTCGTCCTCCCAGACTAAACTCCGCAAAGACGCGCGGATCAGACTGCGCGCTTCTGGCCACTGCTTCGACTACTTGTCGCTTGATTTGCCGTCGCCTCTTAAATCTGTCGCGAGCCTTTTTCACCTTGCGTGTCACTAGTCGCATACCATCTAACAGACGCTCCTCCAAAATCCTATTCCGCGCCTCAAAATATGCCCTAATTTTTTCCTCGTATGGTAAGTGCAGTCTGCCTCTAAACTTATTTCCTAAACATGCATTATTACTATCCTTAACTAGATCTAAACCTACTTCTTCGCGAGATTCATCCCCGGGCGCGATTCTCCCGCTCTCGTCGCGCTCCTCTGCCAGTTTCCCGCACAGTCAGGGCACTGGGGACAATAAGTATCGGCTCGGCCGCAGCGATAGCAGAATATCTTGCGCTCCTTGGCCATGCAGTTGCGGAACTCGTGATCTGGTGATTCGCAGTTCCAGCATCCTGCGCTACGCTGTGCTCGTTGCACCACTCGAGCCTCATCAACCTCGAGCTCCGGAAATTTCGGCTCCTCTGTCGGCACGTCGATCTCGTTCGCCGACATTCCGCCCCTCGGTGCTCCGAATCTCGGCGGCGGCTTTGCCTCAAACGACGGCCTGGGATTGCGTCTGCCAAATGCCTTCTCTACCTCACTGCATTCATCCCGGAGCTGGTCTACAGTGTACACCTCCAGTGCATACACGTAGCGCGCAAGATCGTCCCTCAAGCCTTTCTTCGCGATCTTAATCAGTCGTGCTTCTGGCAACGGCTCCTGCAACCTCGACGCTAGCTTCTGGATCGCGTGGATGAAATCAACGGCGCTCTCGCCACGCCCTTGTTCCCGCTGCATGAGCTCGTGCATCTTGTCGTGCTCGGTCTGAGTGCCTCTAAAACTCGCGGTTAAAGCTCGCTTTAGTGCCTCCCATTCCTCGACTTGGTGGCGGCGAACGTGTAGCCAGTACCACTCCCGAGCTCTACCCTTCAGCAGCATGTGGAAGCAGCGGAGCACTTCTCGCCAGGGACAGCGATACTGACGCTGCAAAAACTCCACCCTAAAGATGAAATCTTCCACTGAAGACTTGCTGCAGTCACCATCAAAGGACACGTCCCACTTCTCCACCTTGACCCAGGATGATCTCGGCGGCCCACCATCATAATCCTGCCTACCCGAGTCCTCGCTACCAAAATCATTCACTCTTCTATCTTCAACTCGCCAGTTGTCTCTCCGCGAAAAGGGATTCCGCCAATGGCTCGATCTCGGGTCCATCTGCCTATGCTCGATCTGACCGCGAATCGGGAACAGACTGTTTGTGGAGGCAGCTGCCTCGAAATTTGGCGGAGCCTCGACAGACTTCTCCACTCCGGCTGTCTGCTCGGACTTCGCTCCTTGCTGAGCCCCTACTGCCGTTGGCCCTGCATCCTCGTCAAAGGCTAGCAGCTCCTCCTCTGTCTTCTTTGCGTCAAAGACGGGCAGTTGTGGACGAGCGATGTCGTTGATGGCTTTCATAACTCCCATAAAACCCAGCCTCATCTCCTCTCTGATAGCCTTACAGATTCCTTCTGACTGGGATTTCAGGAACGTCAAATGAGCCTGTGCCAACATTGCGTTAACTGCCGAAGCTTCTACCGATGACAGTGTCGGTTTCGGAAGCTCTAACGGAGCCTTCTCTGCCTTATTCCTCGGCGGAGTTCTGCTTAACGGCCCAAACCCTGCGGCACCCTGTTCGCTCTCCCAAGACGTTTCCTGATCTTGTTTGTTTCCCCGGGTATTATACCCGTGGGCACCTTCTCCTTTCCCAGTCATTATTTGGCAGAAACAAAAACAGAAAAACTGTTGAAGCCCGTGCAATCACAACAACAACAATACAACTAACGTGCAGCAATAATAAATATAATGGATAATAATATAATGGATAAATAAATAATATAATATATAAATAATGATACGAATAAATAATAATATAAATAACAAAAAATATGAATAAATACGTGAACTTAATATATAAATAAGGATCAATAAATAAATAATTAAATATCTAATAATAAATAAATAAATAAATATCGAGCAACGAGTAATTATCACAGTATATAAATAATTAAATATTGATTAATAAATAAATATCAAACAATAAATAAATAAATAGACACTGAACAATAAATAATCACTACACAATAAATAAATAAATAAATATTAAAAGGTAAATAAATAAATAAATACTGTACAATGACAAGAAAAATAATAAATACCAAAAAAAAATCAACAACAAAGTTTTCCAAACAAAAACAAAAATTCACGAAATATGAGGAGGGGATCGCCATTCGTCGGAGATAGCCGCCTAAACACTACGCTAACTTAAAGTTCGATAGGTGTCCGATACAACAAAAAAAAACAATAGAAAAACAATCACGTGAGTATTGTCGGCTGCACAGACCATCAGCTGAACTGATGATCGGCAGCCGAGAATAGTCCGTTTTAATTAACTTTACTTTAATTTAAAAATACTTTCTTTTAATTCCACCTGCCCGCGATGGGATAGAAGTCCATGGTGCAGCGCGTGTGAGAATCTTACTCTTCACGGGTCACCATGGCCAACTATACACCACCTGGCTGACTACCAATGTCCACGATGCAGCGCGTGCGAGGCATTTCCTCGTCACGGGTCACCGTGGCCATTGGCACTTATCAGCTGGACAGGCGGAACCAGAAAATACAAAAAACAAGGTAAGTTACTCTAATACAAAATTTACAAGGACATTAAACGATTACAATCATGATTACTCCACAGGTCGACTCTTCCACGTGCAATTGTAGGTGAGCTTTCGTGCCCCCTACAAGTCACCGCTTGGAATCGGCCCGTGAAGTAAAACATGCCTTCGAGAGTACTCGTCTTATGCTTTATTTTTTTGTTTCTGGGCCGTATGCTACATCGTCGAGACGACGACGAGCTCCATTTCCAGTTTGGGCGCCATATTGTTACGACTCGGCTTGGTTCCGTGGGGCAACGCCGGCTAGCTCTGTCACCTCAGGGGGGGTTGTTAACCATTTGCCCACCGAGCCGCACAATCACAATCATCGATTCGTACTCTCAACAATTTACAACACTACACGACACAAACATCGCACAACACAACATAAATATCGGACACACATATCGGCGGCTTTGCTCTTATACCGCAGCGTACCCACCCTACCTGTGGCGGCAACTTTAAAATTCAAATTCGTTGCGCCACCCAACATAAATGTTCTCCGGCGACTATCTTACTCCATGACGATGCGATCCCCCTCCCACAATAATTTCCTCTACTCACTCATTCTTTTCGTTTCAACTTATTTATATTTATTATAATTAAGCCCTAACATATTTACATTTTAGTTAACAATTTTGATTTCAATAAATGTACATTTTTTCTTTCTTTATTCCCGATCTGTCTTGATTTTTATTTATAATTTCCGGTATTAATGCTCACTGTCTTGTTTTCGTTATTTTGTATTATGTGTGCATATATGAATATATAGATTTTAAGCGCCTACAGGGGCCTAATAAACCTACAGAGCTCTGGGTGTATTTAAGGGCCTGCGGGGAAAATATCAAAGGGGAATGTAGCGAAACGAAAAGTGAACACCAAATAAACACAAAATCATAAATAAATAAACCAAACGAACTCAAGAGACAAATAAAGGTGAAAATTAAATAACAAATGAAATTAACTTGCAACAAAATTATAAATAATAAATTGAATAAATTAAATAAATTAAATAAATAAATAAATTAAACAAAATGAATAAATAATAAATTAAACGAAATTAATAATTGATTTTACGTTAATAAAAATTAATAAATAATAATGAAATTATAAATAATTGAATTAAACGATAATAAATAATTAACAAATAAATAAATTAAACAAAAATTAATAAATAATAAATTTAACAGAGCAAAAAATGATAACTTGATTTTACGTTAACAGAAAAGATAAATAACAAGCAAAGTATAAATAATAATTAAATAAATAATGTTTCGCCACTCCAGCGAGGAACAAAGGGGAGTAATGCAGGGATACGGCTCACCCAAAGTCGAACAGCTGATCGCTGCTGCTGCTGTTGACCGCCGCCAAACTCGCTGCCGCTGTTATTGTTGCTGTTCTTGTTATTATTGCTGCTTCTCGTGTGTGTGTGTATGTGTGTATTTGTGTGCATTTATTTAATTTTGTGTTGTTGTGTATTTGTTAACTTATTTGTTTTTTTTGCTGGTGCGAATTTTCGTTTGTTTTAATTGTGCGTAAATAAATATAATGTTTTGGCTGTTTGGTTGCTTTGTGGTTGTTGTATCAATTTTTTGTAATATAATTACTTTGTCAACTTGTGACTGTTTGCTGTATTATTGTTGTTGTTGTAGCCGCACTGCACTAGACGTAATTACATGTATGTGTGCGCGTATTTGTTGTTTCTGTTGTCTTTATGTTTGTATGAATAACAGATCACGACACTAAACATAAAGTTCTGACACTTCACTTAACCAAAACAGAGCCAACACATAAAACAAAAATGAACGCTCGAACAGACAATGTTTATAAATATATATAAATATGTTTCTATCGCGCTCCAAACAAAATCCCGGCCAGCCAAACTCCCAGCGCTTCCGTCTGCGTTCGAGTTTCAAGCCACACTCCAGCTTGCCAGCAAAATCGGCTGTTGCTATGCCAAACTTTTCGCTCTCTTCTGCCCACGCACCACAGAGTGAACGGCCGATCGCCCTTGGCATTGACCCATATTCTCGGTGCATTCGGCAGCAAGCCGCTCACGCATACCAAGAGCCATACTCTCTCCCAACGACTCTTATACGAGCGCTCTCTCATTTAAAATGGCCCACCTATCAGCCTATCGCCTGTGCTGTGCCTTTTTTCCTTCGCCGACCACGGTCACACTGGCTCTTACTTATAAAATTTATCAGCCGCCAGACCCAGATGCAAC
>JBAMBJ010002830.1:0-89723 GCA_037043495.1 Drosophila recens | reverse complement strand
GAATAGGGCCTTAACGTGACCGTAAGATACTTCTAAAATATAAAAAAAAAATATAAGCTTGAATGTAAATAACAAGGGATTTAAAGTGAGGTAGAGAGAGACGGAAAAAGAGAAGTAAGAGACAGAAAGCTCTCTGTACTCGCAAATGCCAACAGGTAAAGATTGATCAATTAATTATTTGATGAATCATTTGCAACAATGAGAAATGTGCAATCATTGGGGGTAATAATCGTAAGAATTTTTGACAATTTGCCATGATATCTGGTGCCACTGTGCGTGTGCTTGCGTAGACATTGTGTAAGTGGGAGTTTCAATTAAAACGAAGTCGCCTCATCTTCAATTGCCCGGGCGTTGCATAAAAACACTTTGTTGCCACTGGCAAAAGTAAAGAGTTTGGCGCGAGCTCAGTTGTTGTTACTTGGTAGACATGGGCTGATGCTCGTTTAATCTTAGATTTTAATTGCATGGCCATAACGTTGGCCCTGAAGACAATACGGTTTCATTTGCCGTGTGGCGTGCGGCGTGTGGCTTGGTCTTGGGACATGACGTGGCCACAGGAGCTGCCAGTAAATTGAATTTAATTACGACGTGTTCTGCTTTTCATTTTGATTGTTGAATTAACTTTTATACGAGCATGTCATAAACTTCGAGCAGGCAATAAAAATTTCACGCAAATGCAAAATTCCCATCAAAATAATAGAATTTTTTTTATTTTTAGCCAGGCTGCGTTATGCGTTAAAGAGAAACAACTTTCAACTCGCACACTAATTAGTGTGAGTGGGCCATTAAAATTGTACTTGGCTAGCTCCTTTCAGCCTGGCTTGAACGAGGAGCGCGCACTTGTGGCTTAAAGTTTTGCGCCAAAAAGTGTGGTCCAAAAGAAATTAAAATTGAAATGTAAAACTTGGCAAAGTTTTCACACGCACATGGGTATGGGAAAATTTAAAATGCAAAGCGAATCTTGGAAAATAAAAAAGTGCAGTAAAAGGAAAAACTGAATTTCAAGTTGGTCCGTGGCAGGTGGGCGATTGCAGCAAACTTGGCTGCAAAAACTTGCAGCATTAAGTGCACTTGCCTGTGACCAGAAAGAGAGCGAGAAATAACAGAGAGAGAGCGAAAAGAAGAAAGACGAGAGAGAGAGAGAGAGAGCGAGTGTTGCCGGCTCATTAAAAGTAAAAATGATATGCATTAAGTTGGCAACGTTGGTAACGAGAACGTTAAAGGTTCTGAAACTGCAGTCATTAGGCCAAACTTACGCTCGTCTCTTTTGCTAATGGTCAATGCTAATTGTGTGGAAGTCATTTGCAATGCAAACCAAACCAAACCGAACCACACCTGACCTGACCCCCTGACCCCCCACGCAATATCTGTCACATTTGCCGCATAAATTGTCATAATTGTATGCCGCACACACACACACACAATTGGCATGACCCCCACATAGTTCGCAGTATCAATGCATATTTCATCGGCTGACACATGCATTAACGTGTCTAATCGACAGACATGGAGGGGATTGAGGGTAGGTCACAGTTGGGGGCACACATTATTCATTCAGCGGGTTGAGCACAATTTATGTCCTCGTATTGCCACATGCTCCACATTCCAAGCCTTTCAAATGTTCGCCTGACAATTTGCTGTCACAGGCATTTTCATCCCAACTCCCATTTCCAATTCCAATTCCATTCCTGATTCCTGGTCTTGCAAGGACTTTAACATCGATTCCGTTGACTAACTGACAAACTTCCCTTCAAGCTGTTATTGCTTACAACTTTGTTTGGCCCTCTGTCAAATGTTTGTCAATATTTTATCTTGCACAACATGGCGTATGCGTCACTTACATGATTCCTCATTCAAAGGGATCAAAATTTTCGATAATTCACGGGGCCACCACACATATATACATATCAATTGATAAATTGATAAGGGAACTCTGACTGAATACGCTCTAATTACCCTATGACTCAGCACTAAAAAAGACTCATTACATGTTGTTGTTGTTGTTGTTTTTGTAGCGTGACTCAAACCATTTTTCCTGGCATTTGCCTAAATTATTGAATGATTGTTTTATATATAAATAAAATTATTTATTAATTACTTAGCACATTAATCAATTTATATAATGACGAGCTACCGTACGTATACGTAATATTCTTAAACATTTGCAATGGCTGCAATAACCTTTGTGTAGACCTCAATGCCATGCAAATAACTGTCTGCTCGAATATATTCATCGTGATCGTGCAGTAAAATGGGCGTGTTATTGATGGGCGAAAAGCCCAGAGCAGGAATTCCCTTGGAGCGAATGAAGCGACTGTCGGTGCCGCCAGGACAGACATGTGGCCGGATTTCCAGATTGCTGTTAAAATCAGTAATTTAAAATTACACGACTCAAGTTAAAAAAACGAGTAGACTCACAGTTCTTTCGTGGCCTTCTCAAAGGCTAACCAGAAGGGATTTGTTTCATCCACCTTCGTCGGCGGCACATATTCATCTTTCTGCTCGAAAACGAGCTCAATGCCGCCTCCTGCCTCCTCACACCAATCGCGTATTTGCTTCTCCAGTCCATCCAGATCCACGTCGATGGCAATGCGCAAATCGAAGACCACCTCGAGCATTGCGGGCACCACATTGTTTTGCACTCCGCCATTGAGAAGTGTCATATTCACGGTGGTCACATCCCCAAAGAACAGACTCGAGTCCCTTGCCAACATTTTCACCTGTGACGAACGGAACTCCATCATCTTGCTCACAATGTAGGTGAACTTCTCGCCCGCCGTGTTGGGAAGCAGGATGGAACCGTGACCAGCAGTGCCGCTGATCTTGAATCGAAGATCTGTAAAGTGATTTATGTTGTTGTCACAACTCCAAATCCTTAATTTATTGGAACTTACGCCAGGCAGTACGCTCTGCATAATATACGTAATAGCCATCATCTAAACTGGAGGATCCTTCATCCATACTGAAGCCCAAATTCATGTTCTTGAAGTGATCCGTGTGCACAAATTCGCGCATTCCAAGATATCCGCCAACTTCCTCATCGGGCACAAAACTCACGTATACAGTTCGCTTTGGCTGGAATCCTTGGGCCTTGAGAACACGAATTGCACCCAAATATTGAGTTCCAATCTCCTTGGTGTCCTGTGTGCCACGAGCATAAATGCGTCCCTCGTCATCCAGATCGGCACTAAAGGGATCGTGTGTCCACTTCTCGGGAAACACTGGAACCACATCCATGTGCGAGTTGAGAATGATGGCTGGTAGTTTTGGTTCTTTGCCCTCCCATTTTATAAGGACGACGGGATTTTTCTCGTTTACTGGATACACAATCTCTACAGGCAGATCAAGGCTAGCTGCCTGTCTTTTTAAGAATTCCACACAAGGGGCTGTAAAAAGTGTTTATTTGATATTTCTTTTAATTTCACTTAAATTCGCACAAAATCACAATTTAAAATAATAATTCTTACTGTAATCTACATTTGGATGCACGGATGGAATACGAAGATATTCCCGGAATATCTTAATTTCCTCGTTATTTTCCCACTCGGCTTTGCTCATTTTTAAATATTTTAGAGTTATTATCCGTATTTTGTAAATAATTTCTTCTGATCTTTTGACCGTACAAAGGAAAACTTCTTAGCTATTTCAGCGATCGACAGCGACTGTTTTCTGTCTTATCGCAACCATCGCTTAAATACGAAAATTCGTCATCAATCACGCAATTTTCTTGGTAAAAATTGGTTGACTATTATCATATTTACACATAAGTCACGAATTCTTATCAGTTTTTGTTTTTGTGACCTTTAACCGAAACTTTTTTTGTAATTAACATTTTTGATAAATTGGGTGATATTTCTGGTTACATTCAGTTTTCAATCAATTATAATTTAATGAAAACTCATAAAAAGGACTATGTTATTTTTAATTTGTTTGTATATTTCAAACATATTTATTTTACTGAGAATTAAATTTTTTACTTTGATCTTTAAACTTTTATTGGAGAATTCCATAAAAAAACTGGTGCCTATCTTATCACATCAAAGGCTTTGATTTTTAGATAAATAATAAAATTTATCAGTTAGATAAGAAACGCATGTTTAATGACAGACAGTTTTCTGTTAAATTCTTAAAAGAATAATATTAAAAATTAGACAAGTGTCTTCCAGCTGCTTGTTAAACACTTGTGACAGCCGGAATTATCTTCTTATAGACTTCGATGCCATACAGATAGACATCGGCACGTATATGCTCGTCGTGATCGTGTATCTTTAAAGGAGTATTGTTGTTCATCGGTGAGAATCCAATTGCCGAGACTCCCTTTGAGCGCAGATAGCGACTGTCCGTAACGCCAGGACACACTCTTGGGTGGATTTTGAGGTTGCTGTCGGATGAGATGAAGGCTTAGTGTATATTAAAATAATTCACTCGAGTGTGAGCATACTTACAGCTCTTTTAACGTCCTCTCAAAGGCTGTCCAGAACGGATTCGAAGCATCAATTTTGGTCGCCGGCGAAAAATCATCTTTTCGCTCAAAAACGAGCTCAACACCGCCTCCTGCCTCTTCACACCAATCGCGGAATTGCTGCTCAAGAGCTGCTGCATCCTGGGTGAGAGCAATGCGCAGGTCAAAGACCACCTCCAGTTCAGCAGGAACCACATTGTTCTGCACTCCGCCACTCATCTGGGTAAGGTTCACGGTGGTCACATCGCCCGTCCAAAGATTTGAGTTCTCTTTTAGAAGTTTGACCTGTGATGCTCGAAACTCCATCATTTTACTCAAAATGAAGTGAAACTTCTCGCCCGCGGTGTTGGGCATCAACACGGAGCCATGGCCTGATGTGCCACTGATTTTGAACCGAAGAGCTGAAATGGAATTGAAGTCACTTAAATGAAGATCAGTCTTTTGGTGTTACTTACGCCAGGCTGTGCGTTCCGCATAGAAGACCAAATAGCTCTCGTTGAAATTGGGACCGGCTTCGTCCAAACTGAAAGCCACATTCATGTTCTTGAAGTAATCCGTCTTGACAAACTCTCGCATTCCATGATATCCTCCAATCTCCTCATCGGGTACGAAGCTTACATATACAGTTCGCTTTGGTTGGAATCCTTGCGCTTTCAGAGCACGAATTGCAGCCAAATACTGAGTTCCAATCTCCTTGGTATCCTGAGAACCTCGAGCGTAAATGCGTCCCTCGTCATCCATATGGGCACTGAAAGGATCGTGAGTCCATTTATCCGGATACACGGGAACCACATCCATGTGGGAGTTCAGCAGGATTGACGGCAGCTCCGGTTGGCTGCCCTCCCATTTCATAATCACGACGGGATTAGCTTCATTAGCGGGATAAAGAACATCCACGGGCAGACTAAGATCTGCTGCCTGTCGTTTCAAGAATTCCAGACAAACAGCTGAAAATAAATAAAGTCTAAAGATTACTTTATGATCTTAAAAGAAAATAATGGGCTTATCACGATCTGCACGGCAACAAACGTTCTCTTCTACTCACTGAAGTCTATGTTAGGGTGCACCGTCGGAATGCGCAGATATTCACGGAATATCTTAATTTCCTCGTTGTTCTCCCACTCGGCTTTGTTCATTTTGATTTCAATATACAAAGGCTGGCTCATGTCTTTTATTATTCCTTAAGCATATCAACAAAATGACTTCTTAACAGCTTAAACGTTCGTCAACGACTGTTTTCAGTCATATCGTGTCCATCATTTAAATAAGAAATGCCAGCATTGATTCCAAAACCTAATTGCTATTTCTCTGCTTTTATCATAAGATTATTTTTTATCAGTTTATTGTGGTCTTTTACTGACCTATTTAGAAAAAAAGAGGATATTATCAACAAACAGTTGTTAAAAAATGTTTGCGGTTAGTTTTATCAACCAAATCTGAGCAAAAGAGTCGACATTGATTGCCAAACATAATTGCCCCTTTACTCTTTTTATCACTAGATAATTCTTATCAGTTTATTGTGATGTTTTACTGACCTTTTTAAGAAGAAATGAAAAGTATAACATACACGTGTAGCTGTTAATAAATTTTTGTGATTAATTTTATTAACTAATCTGGATTATTACACTCTACTTTAGTTGAGCACAAGTTCTTCCCTGATATATTATTTCCATAACTATCTCAAAACTCAGAAAATATTGTTATGAAACACAATTTTTTAAACATTTGTTTGAGTTGAGGAATATAATGAATTATTCTTCTCTTAAACTCCTTGTTTCTTTTTTATATTTTTTAGGAATCCTTGATTTAGTTACTTCTGGAATCAATGAAATAAGTTAAAATAAAAAAGTACTTTAAATTTGGTTTTGATAAAGTTTATTTCCTCTAGTTGTAAAAGTCTTGTGAGCTAGAAAATTATATATAAAATAGATACCATAATACAGAACTGACTAACATGTTTTTTGACCAATATAAAATAAAGCAAGAAAGTCAGTTATTATAAAATGTATTTATTGTTAACGTTTTTTTAACATTACAATTCAACAACGTAAACTTGTTCAACAGGCTTTTACAGTCAAAAGACCGCTTTTTAAATATCGGTAATAGCTGGTATTATCTTCTTATAAATCTCAATGCCATGCAGATACACTTCTGCCGTTACACATTCATCGTGATCATGGATGAGGATTGGTGTGTTGTTGTTCATCGGCGAGAATCCCAATGAAGTGACTCCCTTGGGACGTAGAAAACGACTGTCGGTACCGCCAGGACACACTTGTGGCTTAATTTTCAAGTTCCTTTCAAAAAGAAAATAAAAGTTTGAACTAAATAAATAATTTACTTACTGTGAGTATACTCACAGATCATTCATAGACTTCTCCAAAGCGGCCCAGAAGGGAATTGAGGAGCCAATTTTTGTGGGCGGTACGAAATCATCTTTGCGCTCAAAAATAAGCTCAATACCGCCTCCTGCTTCCTCACACCAGTCGCGGAACTGCTTCTCAAGAGCTTCCAGATCCACATCGATGGCAATGCGCAGGTCAAAGACCACTTCCAGCAGAGCAGGAACCACATTGTTCTGCACTCCACCACTTACTTGGGTTAGATTAACGGTGGTTACTTCTCCAAAGAAGAGTTTGTTCTCTTTAAGAAGCTTGACTTGGGAGGCGCGGTATTCCATCATCTTGTTCACAATATAGTTCAGTTTCTCGCCTGCCGTGTTGGGCAGCAACAAGGAACCATGGCCAGCAGTTCCGGAGATTTTGAACCTGACAGCTGAAATAAAATACATTCATTGAAGAGTAGTCTGCTTTTCACACACCTGATTCTACATACGCCAGGCAGTGCGTTCTGCATAGTAGACATAATAGTTCTCATCCAAGCTGGGAGATCCTTCGTCCAAGCTGAAGCCCACGTTCATCTTCTTAAAGTAGTCCATCTCAACAAATTCCTTCATGCCAAGGTGACCGCCAACCTCTTCGTCTGGCACAAAAGTGATGTACACAGTTCGCTTTGGCTGGAATCCTTGGGCCTTGAGGGCACGAATCGCACCCAAATATTGAGTTCCAATCTCCTTGGTGTCCTGTGTGCCACGAGCGAAAATGCGTCCCTCATCATCCATTTCAGCACCAAAGGGATCGTGTGTCCACTTCTCGGGGAACACAGGAACCACATCAGTGTGGGAGTTCAGAATGATGGCTGGCAGTTCCGGCTGCTTTCCCTCCCATTTCATCACTACAACGGGATTATCCTCGTTGGCAGGATAAAGAACATCCACGGGCAGATCAAGGCTAGCTGCCTGCTTTTTCAAATATTCCACGCAAGCAGCTAAAAGAATTTTATGTTTACTGTAATTTTAATCGCACCCGAAATGTATTTTACGATGCCATTAACTTTAATGTGAACTTATGGCTTATCGCGATCTGAACAACCGTAAAGATCACAATCTTGTTAACTTACAGTAATCTATGTTTGGGTGCGCCGTATTAATGCGCAGATAATCACGGAAGATCTTAATTTCTTCATTATTTTCCCACTCGGTTTTGCCCATTTTGCAATAAATATAATTATTTATAACGAGTATATGTAAATTTAGTTTTAACAGGACTTCTCTTCCGGTATGCAAATTAAGAACCACAGATCCTGAGCACAAAAATAGGTTCTTAACAGTTCCAGCGATCGCTAACGACTGACGGGTCGCCTTATCGCCACCATCGTTTAAATATGAGGGGCCTACATCGATCTAGAACTTTTTTTTTTGGCTGTTTCTCTACTTTTATCGTTTGAAATTTCTTATCAGTTTATTGTGTTATTTTACTGAACTTTAACCACATAAATATCATAATTAATTTAGTAATTATAATAAATGAATATAAAAAAAATGTTCATAATCGATTTATGTTGTAAGCCTTATCAGTTGAGGGAGAACTCTGATGTCAAGGGTGCTCGACCACGAGATACCCTTCATACCCTCTGAACTACTACGAAAATGTTGTAGCTTATCTTTCAACTGTCATCCATTCGTCAGAACAGAACCAATTTCCATTAGCAATCTCTTATTGTTATACCCTTTACTTAAAAAATACCTAAAAGGGTATATTGTATTCGTTGCAATGTATGTAACAGGGAGAAGGAAGCATCTGCGACCCTATAAAGTGTATATATTGATCAAGAATATATACAACAGCCGAGTCGTCTGTTCGTCCGTCCGTCTGTCCGTCCGTGTGAGCGCCATAAACTACTATTATTAGCTATTATCCTGCTAAATCGCAACAAGATCGGACAAATAGAAAGGTAGTAATGGCTGTTTTAAGTTACAAGCAATGCAAGTACCTAAAAGTATGTAATTGAAATATTTTATACATATTTAATTAAGTGAGGGGTATCCTATAGTCGGGAGCTCGACTATAGCCTTCCAGTTTTTTTTAATATGAATCTCATGAATTAATTTAATAATAAAGTAAATGAAAAAATACACGAATTATGTAAAAAAATTTAGTTACGGCCGAGTGTTAAGGTTTTTTTTAACTGTCATAAATTTGTCAAATCTAACACTATGCCCATGACCAATTTTTATTTCGTTTTGATATTTTTAATTTTTTACCATAGTATATTTTCTGATTTAATCTTTTTTATCGTATCACTAAATTCAGTTGTTTATATGTGAATATTTGCATTCATTACTTTTCTAAAGATCATAAGTAACAACTAAAATTGAATATTAAAGAGCATTTGCGCATTTACATATTCTCCCATTTTATGACTTTTTCTGACTGCATAATTTTTTGCATACTTTTTGTCATTTATATTTATTTTTATGTTTTTATAATTTTTATTTAATTCTTGTTTTCTTTTTATTTTTAGTTTATTTTGTAATTAAAATA
The DNA here is from genome assembly GCA_037043495.1 of Drosophila recens. Classification (NCBI taxonomy): domain Eukaryota; kingdom Metazoa; phylum Arthropoda; class Insecta; order Diptera; family Drosophilidae; genus Drosophila; species Drosophila recens. The sequence continues at coordinate 80,378 of JBAMBJ010002830.1, read as the reverse complement.
TATATAAAATATTTTCAGTCATGATGTTTTATTTTAAATTAAGTTGTTATGTCGGCTGCATTTATTCTGACAATATTTTAATAAATAAATAAGTTAAATTTGTTTCGTTTGTAAAGAAGTTCAGTTTATTTTGATTATAAATTAAAAATATATAAATTGTACAGTCAGCAATTTGATGCAGACTTTTTAGGCATTGGCAATAGCTGGAATAATCTTCTTGTAGACCTCAATGCCATGCAGATAGATGTCTGCTGTTATAAACTCATCGTGATCGTGGGCTAGAATTGGCGTGTTGTTGTTCATCGGTGAAAATCCCAATGAAGCGACTCCCTGTTGTCGTAGGTAACGGCTGTCTGTGCCACCGGGACACACTTGTGCACGGAACTTCAAGTTCCTAAAGAAGAAGATTACAAATTTTAATATTGTGATTTTCTGAGTGTATAAATATACTAACAGCTCATTCATGGAATTCTCAAAGGCGACCCAGAATGGATTTTCTGCACCAATTTTCGTAGGTGGCACAAAGTCGTCTTTTCGCTCAAAGATGAGCTCAACACCGCCGCCAGCCTCCTCGCACCATTGCAGGGCCCTTTGCTCCATGGCTTCCAGATCCGCTGTGACGGCAATGCGCAGATCAAAGACAACTTGCAGCTCAGCAGGAACCACATTGTTCTGCTGTCCACCGATAACTTGGGTTAGATTCAACGTGGTCACGTCCCCAATGAACAGATCAGGATCGTCTGTCAACAGCTTCACCTGCGATGCACGGTACTCCATCATCTTATTTAGGACGTAATGAAGTTTTTCGCCCGCAGTGTGGGGAAGCAAGATGGAACCATGGCCAGCAGTACCGCTGAATTTGTATCTGATGGCTATAAACAAATTGATAATGGGATTGATAATGATTATCTTATCTTTCACTTACGCCAGGCAGTTCGCTCTGCATAGAAGACATAGTAGTTCTCATCCAAGCTGGGCGATCCTTCATCCAAACTGAAGGCCACATTCATGCCCTTGAAGAAATCATCCTTGACAAATTCCTTCATTCCGAGGTGACCGCCCAGCTCCTCATCGGGCACAAATGTCACATAAACTGTTCGCTTTGGCTGGAATCCTTCTGCCTTGAGAGCCCGAATCGCTCCCAGATATTGTGTTCCAATTTGTTTTGTATCCTGTGTACCGCGAGCGAAAATGCGTCCCTCATCGTCCATTTCAGCACCGAAGGGATCGTGTTTCCACTTCTCGGCCACCACTGGCACCACATCCATGTGGGAGTTGAGTATGATGGAGGGCAGTTCTGGCTCGCTGCCCTCCCACTTCAGAATCACGACGGGATTAGCTTCATTGGCGGGATAAACAACGTGTACAGCGAGATCAAGGCTCTCAGCCTGGCGTGTCAAGAATTCTACACATGGTGCTGTTAATTAAAGACATTAGAGTTTGTTATAGTTCTTATAAATAACTTGATAATTCCACACACTTACTGTAGTCAATGTTTGGATGCACGGATGGAATTTGTAGATATTCACGGAAGATCTTAATTTCCTCATTATTTTCCCACTCGGCTTTGCTCATTTTGGATTCTTTTGCTGTGCTCGCAGATACTTTCTGGTTTATACTGAACTGAATACTTTTGTGGAGTAACACCTTCTAGCCACTGTCAGCTCTTATTTATGACTGGAGTGTGGAATTAGCCAACACCCAAAGAAATATGCAGTATCAGTGTCGATGCCGACGTCGACGTCGATGATAACAATAAAATAGACGGACACTCATACTAAATATAAGCATTAGTGAGTAACTCGGTTTCGTTTTTATCAGATTTATGAGTACCAGTGTTTAATATAAAATTTTGGCTGATATGCTCGCCTTATCTACGTGATTAATGTGCTTGCAAATGAGACTTTTATCAGTATCGTTGTTGACGTTGAGGCTTTCACAGACACTTAAATATGTGTGGTGATTTTTACATTATAACATACTTGCTTGTACAGTCACAACTCTTTACTCATCCCAAAATAGAAGCCAATAATAAGAAAATTACTAATAAATGGCAAAGAATTTGATAAGAGTTTATTAACTCTTGACAAAGTCGCGGAAATATCGGTAATTCGAATTCTTAAGATTATACTAAAACATTGGCAATAGATTTGATAAGTCTGGAACATTTTATTCTCGACAAATTCGGGTAAATTTCGGGGAATCCAACTCTTATAGTCTTGATTAACATTTACTTATTTTTGAGAAATTAGGGAGACTTTCGGGAATGCGAGTTTTAAAACTTGTTCTCATACATTGGCAACGGATTGAATGAGTTTCTTGTAAATTTCAATGCCCCGTAGATATGTGTCTGCTCCCAAAAACTCATTATGATCGTGCAGTAACACAGGTGTATTGTTAATAGGTGAGAACCCAAGAGCGGGAATGCCCAGCTGGCGTAGGAAACGGCTATCAGTGGCAGCTGGGAAAACTCGAACACGAGTCTTCAGACCCCTAAAATAAGGAGTTTAAAATATATATCGATCAAAAAGGGTTGTTGATATCAACTTACAGTTCGTCGAGGGCTTGTTTGAAGGCCAACCAATAGGCATTCGATGCATCGATCTTTGTCGGCTCTGCATAATCTTCTTTGGTCTCAAAGACAACTTCAATTCCCTCACCAGCCTCGGCGCACCACTTGCGAATTTGCTGCTCCAAGGCAACTAAATCTTCAGTTATGGCAATACGTATATCGAAAACAACTTCTAGTAAAGCGGGCACCACATTATTCTGCACTCCACCGCCAATTTTCGTGAGATTCACTGTGGTTACATCTCCTATATCGAGATTAGGATGCTCTTTGAGTCGTTTCACCTGCGATGCCCGGAACTCCATCATCTTATTCACCACATAGTTGAGTTTCTCGCCAGCTGTGTTGGGCAGAAGAAGAGAGCCATGGCCAGCAGTTCCGCTGAACTTCAACTTGAGATCTGAAAGGGATCAGGATTGTGAGATGAGCTTCTCTCCTGGTATAAACTGTATGTAACTTACGCCACAGGGTTCGCTCTGCATAGAACACGCCAAAGGTTTCATCCTCACTGGCAATGCCCTCGTCGAAGCTGAATCCCACATTGAGTTTCTTGAAGTAATCTCCCTTGACCAGCTCAATCATGCCAGCACTTTCCCCATCTTCTTCATTGGGCACAAAAGTTAAATAAACTGTTCGTCTTGGCTGATGTCCGTCAGCTATTAGAGATCGAATCGCTCCCAGATATTGGGTTCCAACGCACTTCATATCCTGCGATCCACGAGCATAAATCCGCCCCTCATCATCCAGATGGGCGCTAAAGGGGGCGTGTGTCCATTTGTCTGGGAATACAGGTACCACATCCATGTGGGAATTCAGAATAATGGATGGCAGCTCTGGCTGTTTGCCCAGCCACTTGATGACGACAACTGGATTCGATTCATTAAGAGGATAAACCACATCCACAGGCAGACTCAAGCTATTCGCCTGTCGCTTTAGGAACTCGACACAAGGGGCTACAAGCAAAAAGAATAGAAACAATATTCTCAGCACTCTACAGTATTTATTTTGAAGTGAAACTTTGCTGTAATCCACATTTGGATGCACCGATGGAATGCGTAGATATTCACGAAAGATTTGAATTTCCGCATTATTTTCCCATTTGGCTTTGCCCATGTTGACTTGAAGGTTCAGCTGAGAATAGATGTTTTCAGTAGTTTCACTAGTCATTTAAATACTTAACTGACTTTAATGTGGGTCATCGCAATATAAGTTTTAAATAGTTTGTGGTCTAGCTTCTTATCAGCATGTCTTTTGTGGTTGCTTATCAGTTTTCGCAATACATACTCAGTTGTCTCTTATGTCTGTCGGCTGAGTTTTTGTGTCTGTACATATAAAGTCTAGCAATTTTCCCACTAACTCTCATTAAAAACAAATATTTTTCTCATATATCTACAGGGTGACCAGAAATAACGGAGACAAACATTTTTAATTATAATTTTACTAAACGAGAGAAATTTAGCAAAGCAACAATTAGTAACGATAAAGTGGATCACTAGTAGTAAGATTCCCAGCCGGTTTCGAAATGGTCTAATCCAGTTGCCATGCACAGGCCCAAACGTGATCTAAAATTGTTGTGGCCATGGGCCGCAGGTCCTCGGGAGACAGTCGGTTCCATTCCAAGAGTAGCGATTGCTTCAGCGCCTCCAAACTTTTGTGAGGCTTAGCACAGGTCCTGGCCTCCAATGTCGACCACACGCTGTAGTTCATCGGGTTGAGATCCGGCGAGTAGGGTGGCCATTCAGCAGACGAGATGAAGTCCGGAAAATGGGTTTTGCACCAGTCTTGCGTCATTTTCGCCTTGTGAGCCGGCCGGAGTCCTGTTGAAAAGTCCAGTCCGCATCGCCGAAGTGCAGCTGGGCCCAAGGAATTACCACGGCGTCGAAAATGTCGCGGCGGTACACTTCTTGGTTTCTTTTAACCCCTTGATCCACGAAAACCAGGGGTTTCTTGCCGCTGGCGTAAATGCCGCCCTAGACCATAACGGACTTCGGATTTTGGCGATGTTTGACAATGGCCGACGTACTCGGAACCTCTACGGACCAGATCCAGTCGTTTTGGTGGTTGTGGGCCGCTCGACGGTGAACAGCTTCTCATCTGTGAAAAAGGATGCGCTCCTATCGCCGACCTGCGGCCCATGGCCAACAATTTTAGATCACGTTTGGGCCTGTGCATGGCAACTGGATTAGACCATTTCGAAACCGGCTGGGAATCTTACTACTAGTGATCCACTTTATCGTTACTAATTGTTGCTTTGCTAAATTTCTCTCGTTTAGTAAAATTATAATTAAAAATGTTTGTCTCCGTTATTTCTGGTCACCCTGTATATAGTTTAAAGGGTCATCTAACTGTTTACCACAGAAACCTTAGTAACAATAATGATATCAGCTACTGTACTTTGTAGCTGCATAGCTATTTAGAAACATTCTGATATGATAAGCCCACATATCGCGAAAGTGCTTTGAAATTCCACCAATTTTAGAGTGTCAATTAGTCGATAACTCTCAGTAAAAACTTTGCTCAAGCATAGCATTTTCATAAAACTTTTATTTTATTTGAATGGAATTCCCTCTTTTTGTATTATATGAATAACGAATAATTTTGCATTTGTTATATTCATATTCCGACAGGAAAAAAAAATTCCGACACTGAAAATTATCGCGACTAAACAATTCAATTTTAGTCGCGATGATAATTTCAGATAAGATGTCAGCGTTATCGCCTCATTAGCATTTGCTGCAATATTTTTTGGTATACCTAAAATACATTTTTATGACATGATGGATGAATGTGGTAGCTGAAAACCATATCTCTATTATATGTAGCGTTGGATGTGGTGTAGAAAGACACAGCCTTTATTAATATTGTATATAAGTAATCAAATGCTATGAATGCGGTGATCACCTCATTCTCTCTCATTATCTCTCTCTCTCTCTCTGGAGCTTAGACATTGGCCACGGCAGCTATGAGTTTTTTATAGATCTCAATGCCATGCAGATAGGTGCTTGCACTCAAAAACTCATCGTGATCATGCAAAGTATTGGAGTATTGTTGATGGGCGAGAATCCCAAGGCGGCAATTCCTGCATGGCGCACATAGCGACTATCGGTGGCACCTGGGAAAACTCGAACTCGGGTCTTCAAACCACTGCAAATTATAAAATAAATCATTAAGATATAATTGGAAATTAATTAACACACTTACAGTTCATCTAAAGTCTGCTTGAAGGCCAACCAATATGGATTCGAGGCATCGATCTTGGTCGGCTCGACATAGGGATTCTTCATCTCGAACTTCAACTCAATGCCGCCACCAGCCTCATCGCACCAATCGCGAATTTGCTGCTCGAAGGCGGCCAAATCCAGAGTGATGGCCACACGAATATCAAACACCACTTCCAGCAACGGTGGCACCACATTGTTCTGCACTCCACCGCCAGTTTGTGTGAGATTCACTGTGGTCACGTCTCCAATATCAATGGTAGGATCTTCTTCCAGGCGTTTCACTTGCGATGCCCGAAACTCCATCATCTTGTTCACCACATAGTTGAGTTTCTCGCCAGCTGTGTTTGGCAGCAGCAGAGATCCATGGCCAGCAGTGCCGCTGAACTTGAATTTGAGATCTGAAAGGCATCAGGATTGTTAGATGAGTTTCTTTACTGATATAAACTGTATATAACTTACGCCACAGTGTGCGCTCCGCATAGAACAGAGAGTAGACTTCATCCTCGCTAGCAATGCCCTCGTCAAAGCTGAAGCCCACATTGAGTTTCTTGAAGTAATCTCCTTTGACCAACTCGCGCATGCCAAGATGTCCGCCCACCTCTTCATCGGGCACAAAGGTCAGGTACACTGTGCGCTTTGGCTGGAAGCCCCTCGCCTGGAGAGCACGAACTGCAGCCAGATACTGGGTTCCAACGCACTTCATATCCTGCGAGCCACGAGCGAAAATGCGACCCTCGTCATCGAGATCGGCGCTGAATGGTCCATGTGTCCAGTTGTCCTCGAAGACGGGCACGACATCCGTGTGCGAGTTGAGAATGATGGAGGGCAGTTCGGGCTGCTTGCCCGCCCACTTCATGATCACCACGGGATTGGCCTCATTCACTGGATAAAGCACATCCACGGGCAGAGCCAGGCTGGCGGCCTGACGCTTCAAGAATTCCACACAAGCGGCTGTAAAATGTAGACATTTTATCTTTATGAGCTGAGGTTTTAAATACCAAATGTGATTGCTTATCTGGCAATTATATACGAGTCTCGTAGATAAGAATTCTTCTCGACTATTTGAGAAACTTACTGTAATCCACATTTGGATGCACTGTTGCAATGCGCAGATATTCGCGAAATATCTTGATCTCCTCATTGCTTTCCCACTCGGCTTTGCTCATTTTAAAGCGATTATATATATTTATATATACAAATTAATCTAAAATTAAATGTGAATATCAAAATGCTTGCTAAATGTACTTTGGCTATTGAACAGCTGATCGAACGATCGATCGCCTCTAATTTAAAAACAGCTGACTGCAGACTCTTTAAGCACCTTCTCAACACTGGCAGCGATCGTACGCGACTGTAACGGTTTTGGTGTGTTCGTCGTTTAAATATGCCCGAGACAGACGATATTATCTCGCTATTGTGATTTTCGCATCTTATCAGCTTTGTAGTCTGCAATATTGTTATTAAACTTTATTATACGTTAGTTTTTTTATTCCGTTTCGCTTTTTATCAGCATTATTTGTTTACATTTCTACTACTTAATTGTTTATGAATGGGCATACGTGACCTATATGATCCATAAAGATTATGCATGCAATGGTACTACATACAGAAATATATCTAAAAAGTACAGCAGCTACTTATTGGCTTTCGAATCATTTATTTTCTATATTGTACAGCAACATTTGAAAATAAAAGCGAATTTTTATTTCAAGAGTTCGCATATCATGCATACATATAACAATCGAAATATTGGAGCAGTTTGATTTCAAAATTTATTGCTGATTAGGTTATTGCATATAATATAATCTTAATCAACATTTGTTTTTAGATTGCTTTTTGTTTGTATTTTAAGCAAGGTATCAAACCGAATCGAATATCGGTTTCAGTTACGGCTTCGGGTTTGTTTGCATTTTTCGTATTTAGAATTTCGGTTGTCAGTTACGCTAAATTTGTATATATTGACTACGTAACGATTACCGGCTTTTGTATGTTTCGGCTACAGAATACCGGTATGATATCTGCTTGCAAAACAAATTTAAAACATAGCAAAGATATGTTAGTTTGAAACCCAATATTCAAAAATTAAAAAAAAAGATCAATATAAGTATAAATTAAATTAGGGCAGAAGTAAAAATAAAATCTAGTTTATGCTAATTCCACTTTATGATAAACCGAACCGATACTAACCGTCATGCATAAATCTTATTCATAACGGTTATTTTAGTTGAAATAATTTCGACTTTACCAATACGGTAACCAATTTCAATCGGTAAATATCGGTTTACGGCTATGCTTATGGTTACGGTTTAATCCCTGTTTTAAGAAGCTGTTTAACCCGATTAAACTTAATTTTCCTTTCTTTTTTTTTTACAAGATTCAAATCCAAGTAAAATATTCAATGTTTTTTTTTTAAATTGCGTTTGTTTTGTCACAACAATTTGCATACGCAAACTTTTATCTTTTAAATATAAAATAGCAAACAAATTTGCAATGTCAAAAATATAAACAATTTATAATTTAAAATATAAACAAATTATAATTTATAATTATTCATAATTCAATTAAAATCTTTTTAGTTGCTGATTTGGTTTGAGTAATATATAAAGCTAAAGTTATAAATAGTTTTTTAATTTAAATACAAAATTAAAGAGAGATATAAATTTAATGCTTAACTATCAATCCAAATATTAGTTGAGTAACTGAAACTAATGCTTGCTTTTGTGTTTGACGTCCGAATTTGCCAGTTACTAATTGGGGTTTAGTATTACACATATGTATAAGTATATATGCAAACATGTCATATGTATGCATATATGTGCAAGTATGTGTGCATTCCAGTTGAATTCCTAATCAGCAAGCGTAGCATCTATGCCAAACGTGTGGCATGTAAACAAGTTGCTGCTGCTGCTGTTGTTGTTTGTTATTGCTGCTGTCGCTGTCGCTGTTGATGTTGCTGATGCAGATGCTGATATGCGCACGACTGTTGTTCTCGTTGAGCTGAGCTGCGGAGTTCGCCCAAATGGGCGTGGCAGTTGTGGCAGTGTGCTTGAGTGCGTCAGATTTCACGTTCCCTTCAATGGGCGTGAAATGTTGTTGAAAACAAAAAAATAAATAAAAATAAAAGCTGTGAGAAAACCCGAAACTGTTGAAATGCTGAGATTTGTTTGCAGACTTTGCTCTTGAGTTGGATTGTTTGTATTAGGTGTGTGTATCTTTCGTGCCATCACCAAAAAGTCATTAAAAGTTCATTAACAATGTTGCAAGGATTTTAATGGCAACGGCAACGGCAACAGCAACGACAGCAGCAGCAACAGTGACAGCAACTATGGCAACTGTGTCAGCAACACATTTCCACATTTCAGATGACAAACAAATACGCACACAAAGATAAGTCAAACATGACAAGCACGAAACAACAACATACATATAAGCTGTCACATATGTACATATGTATACATTTTATTGAAGCGTTGACTGCACAAATAAACTAAATGAATGTTTGGTATATTGTTACAATTATCTGGTCACTTTTTCTACTGTTGTAAGTTTTAATTAAATTTATTTGAACTTATCCACAACACAGGGACTCATTAAACTGATGTTGTATAGATAGAATATACTAAATGATCATCATCTGTCCCCTGTTTGTCCAACTTTGAGTACGCTTTACTTTCAAAGATTCCATAGAAAAATGTAGAGTACATGTTTGATATATCTACCAAATCGTGATGAATCCTTGCAGTCGATAGTCGAGTGCTCTTGAGCAGAGCATTCAACTATTCAGCTGCTACTTGTGCCATCTAGTATTTTATTTGATGGCTGCGCTGGCATCCTTTTACAGGTTGTAGATAAATTTATGCATAAAGCGAATACCTCAAGGACACGCTTAAGGACGTGCTGTGCTACATATACTCAAGAGCTGCAAATCGTTGTGCAGCTTAATGTGTCTTTCAATTTGTGCGTAAGCTTTCAGTTCACTACAATAAAAAAAAACGTAGTTAACAGCGTTCACAGTGCGTATGCGTAATGAGTCTAATGTGAAGTGGAATTTCACAAGAGCTCGTTTAAAGAGTAATGTTTAGATGAGACAGTAAGTCTCATTTAAAAGTAGTAAACTATAAAATATTTGACTTGCCAATTAATTTAAGTTTATGTCAAGTATTTGCCGACTTTAATTAAATATATAAAGTTTTCTGGGCAATTCAATTATTGCGATTTAAATGTGATAATAAATGCTTTTCATTTGTCACATTAATTTGTTGTAAAATATGCATCTTTAATTAATTAGTGTAGCCTCATTAAATTCATTTACCGTGCGGATTGATTATTTTGTGGAATATCCAAATCGGATAAACTGAAATCGTATTTGTATTTTTTGCATTAAACATGTATATGGGCCAAATTTAATTATTTATTACTCAATAATGCAATTAAGCAGCTTAAATATTTAAACACAATTATGTTTTTGAACAATTTTTTCGAAAATTATTGCAAATTGTCGGCCAGCATATTTGATTATTAGTTTTGATTGATTAGGCTAATGCTGTTTAATGAGAGAATCCTGAAAGGAAGTAAAAAAGCCTGAAGCATATTTCGCTTATAGTCTGACATTTAAAACAAAAACAGCAGAATTAAAACAACATCAAATACCTGAGCCATAATCCTCAGGTGGGCAGGGCGGAGGTGGGCGTGGCAACAGCCAAACAGTCGAGCCATTTATAAATGCAAAAACCAAAGCAACCAAAGCTATGCAAAAAGCGAAAGGTCTTGCTAACGAATCACAAGCAAACGCAATTGAAACACAGCACAAGCAACACAAACAACAACAGCAACAAGAAGCAGAGGAACAAAAAGCAGCTACAACGGCAACAGCCTGTGGCAACGCTGCTATCGAGGCAAATAAAAGAGGAAAGCTATGATAAATGCAGATGGAGCAGAGCCGCCAGCATTATTGCTTGTCATTTCTCATCAGCCGAGCTTTGACAACAGACAAACAGACAGACAGACAGACGGACGGACGGACAGTTGGGGAAGGGGAATGTGACAGCCGACAGCCGACAACCGACGAGCGACTTCCGGGTGTTGCCGCCATTTTTGCGAGACTGTCATGGCTGCTAGGCTTTGAATGGCTTCTAATAAAAAAGCAAGCATGATGACTTTTGCTTCGCTTTTATTTTCTATTACCAGTCCCACACTCCCTTTAACTCACTCCTCCCTTAGGTCGCAAGAACGATGAGCTGCAATTTGCAAAGTTTTTGCACACTCAATGGCAAAATTCCATTCCTTTCATTTTTACCCATTTACCCTGAAAGTCGGAAAAACTTCATTTTTCCGCTGCTTCATTTGAGTTTTGTGTTTGGCGCGACAAATTTTTGTGTTTGTCTGTTTTCACTTGAGATGCTTCCCACTTGCCACACGTTATTGCAGCGTGTGAAACTTTTTTGCCAAATGCAGAGAGAGAAAGTCGAGCTTTTAATTGTGCTGCCAAAGGACAACCACGTATTTAGTCTGTATGCCAGTCAGTGTCTCTCTGCCAACTAGTTGGCCAGTTGAAAGACTTAAAAGTTAGTGCTGAGTGCCATTAACAGTTACTTGGTTTTGACCACGTCTTCTATTCCCATTTAATGGTTTCCCGGTATCCCGGTTCTGCTAATTGCTGATTGCTCCTAAGTGCCTCGATTTGTGCAGTGCAGTGCAAAAGTCCATTCGCAAAGACGTTTGACCGACCATGCACTGCAATTAACTAATTGATTGAACTATTCAATCGACCAAAATGCATGCCGCCTTCCTTTTACACAATCCCGCTCTATGCGTGTGGGCGTGGCATTGGCTCCGTAATCATTTCAGGCAGCGTGCTGGTCAGTGGGCGTGGCTGTGCGAACACCGCACGCTTTTGTTGGCCCGCATTGTCCATAGCTGATTGCATGTGTCAGTGCGACTAAAAGCTTTTAATGCAACCCATTCATGCCCTTTAGTTGAGGTGTGGCAGTGTCCTCTTTGCCACCCTCTTGGGCACCCTGCTGTTTCTTTCTTTACCTTCGTCTGTGGCAAATACCTGACTATGCTTAATGGCCAATTGTGAGTTTGCTCAAATCATTGGCGTTAATTTATGTGGGCAAAGCACAGACAGGGATTGGTTTAATCATGGCTGAGGCTAGAAACTAATTCTCAAGAATGAAATCAAATGGCCTGACTGTAAGATACCTATTAAGTTTCAAATGTGACAGTTCTAGATTTAAACTATGTTCGGCTTTAGCTGCTTTTGCCATAAATTGTATTAAGTATAAATATTCATAGAAATACATTAAAATTTATGTTTGATATACACACGTAAATCAAATGTATTGAAAAATTGAAAGCTCGATTTTCGCGAAAGCAATTTTCGAGTACTTTAACCAGAGCTGGAAATACTGATTAGTTTTTTTTTTAAATTTCCGCCTAACTAAAAAATACATTTTATGGTATTTACTATCGATTTTTCAGTAAAAAAGACAAGCCTAAGTCGAATTCCCGACTAAAGGATACCAGTTACTTACTTAAATAAATATAAAATATTTTTTATTGCATACTTTTAGGTACTTACATTGCCTGTAACTTAAATCAGCCATTCCCAAATCCTTTGCGTTTAGCAACAGGTTAGGTCTTGTTTTTAATATTTTAATTGTGTTGGTTATGTCACTTATTTGAATGGGCGGATTCCACACTTGTCCAATAAACTTTGTTATTGTTAAAACAAAGCCAATCCCACCTTTTTATTTGTTTGATCTTGTTGCGATTTAGTAGGATGATAGCTAATAATAGTTGCCAAATTAAATTAGTCTTTAGTCTAGAATAATGGGCCTATTATTGAAGGTACTCATAACCTGAAGAGAGTAAAAATTCAACTATTTGGCTTTCCAGAAATGTAATCTTATTTTCGCACAATCCGCCAGACTTGACTATAAGTAAATATAAAGAAATTAAATGATAGAAGAGAGTGATTGAATGAAAGAATCCAATTCTTGATTTAAAATATACTATACATTCTTCAGCTTTCTCATTCTGAGTTAAACTTTATATATCTTATGCTTAGAACATAGCTGAGAATTAAGACTACTAGACTAGGCTGTATTCATTTCCTGGAAGATAATAAAAATCCATTTAGCCTGCTCCGTTTGCCAGACTTCCGCCATAAACTTCGACAAATCAGTGCAAAGTCGTAGTTACTTTGAAAACCTGTAGCAATTACTTAGACCACAGACTCGAATCAAAAAATGAGAGTAGGGACTGCTGGACTAGGGGATACTTACTTATTTGCCTGGCTTTCACCATAAACTGCATCTAATCTGTGCTGAGATTCCCCCAAAGCCGCAGTGCAAGGCATAAAACAGCGCAATCAGTTGGCTAACAACAACTTCCTTTTTACAACAATCCCCCAAAAGCCGTTCGCCATTGCGGCTTTAGCATGTTGTGTGCCATGTGGCATGTTGCATGTAGCATGTAATGTTTTTTTCTTACATGTTTATAAATACAAAAACTGAAAATGAATGTAGTAATCGTATTTTGTGTACATAGGCAAACATATACATACATATAAACATATGCTTGCCGCATTGCCACACTTTGTTGCCAGCTTGCAATTTGTTGCAATTTGTTGTCTCTGTTTTGCGGTTGTTGCTTCAAATGCTTTATGACCGTGCAACGCGCTTCTGCCCGCCACCTGGTCCTGAGTCCTGCTCTGCTTTCCATTTCCATTTCTCATCTGGTTTATATGCCAGATTGTAGCAGAGTGTCTGCCGGGAAATGCATTTATGATGCACAAACATAACGTATGCGGGGCACGCCCCCATGTGGTAAATACGTTATATATGTAGATACATATGTATACATACATATATAAAATCGGCCTGTATAGGCCTGTTGCCATTGTTGTCGTGGCTGTTGTTGTTGCTGCACTTTGCATGTTTATTTTATTACAGGACACGTCATGTTTTTTATGGTTTATAAAGTAAATGCACTTAGTGTTTCCCGTTGTCTATTTCCCTCTTTCTCGCCCTGTCTCTCTCTCTCTCTCTCTCTCTCTTGCTCTCTCGTTGTCTGTTCAAGTTATGTCAACATTGACGTAGCGTTAATTGAATTTACAATTAAATTGAGATTATTATGTAATTTATGCATATGACAGCCTTCTTAATCAGCTGCATAGCAGCCACGCCCCCCTTTTGCCGCCTCCACTGTCAGACAGTGTTAATTAGGCGCCATCAAGTGTGCTTTAGCATTGGTGCCAGCCATCCACTGCAGCTTAGATCAGCTATCAAACTGGCCTAAGCCCCCTTTGTGACATCCGGCGACATTTGCCATTTACTTTGCCAACTATTCAATCCCTGGTCCAAGTGCCAGACAGCGCCAGAAGAATGCAATTTCCTGCTAGCCAAAAATGTGCTCTTTCCCACATCACAAAAGTTTCAACTCTCAAGTCGATTTGAGGCGGGCCGTTAAGTTATATTGATGGATTTGCACGTTTGGGCCAAGCTCACGCTGAGTTTCCTGTCAGGAAATGTGGTAGCCAGGACATCCTCCAGTTTCCAGTTCGTCTGGGGCCGCTCGTAATAGAAATTGATTTAGCATTTGTGTGCACGGAATTGTGCAATATACGACTATATGTGGCCCATTCGAGCCAAGCTGTTACAGCCTGGCTGATAACCGCAGTGCATCTGGGCCAACAATTTTTAGACACAATTGCGAGCGGGCTAATGCATTTTTAAAGCCAACTGCATAATTTATGGGCCACAGCTTCAGTTCAGCTCAGTTCAGTCAGTCAGTTAGTCAGTTTGCCATTTCCATAAATCTCCTCTCCCCCTGTCCTCCTTTTCCCCCTTTTCCTTCCCCATTCTCTTTCTAATTGCCACAACTAATGCGCTCTCGCTTGCCACATCAAATCTGCAATATTTTCACATTTTTATACACATACCACCAGCATTTGTGGCTATTTATGCGCGGACCATTCTCCCATCCGTCCGTCCAACTGTCTGTCCATCGGTCCACAATCCGTCCCTCCTAATGCCATACATTTTATTGATTGCCAGGCAAAAAGGAGAATATTGCATCCGTAGGCTCCCATCATTGGCATTCATTCGTTGGTCGCTGCATAATTTACAACAATTTCAGCTGACTACCGCATCAATTTGTTATACCCTTGCCAAAAGGGTACTATAACTATTTATGGATAGTTTGCTTAGAAACTTTATTAAGTTTATTATTGCAGAACAATAATTTTTTTTTTTTTTTACTCGACAACTCTAGTAACTGTCTGCCATTCTTCTGTCAACTCTTCGTGACAAATGTTTTCAAAAATTGCACAATAAGCTAAAGATTTTTTCGGTAAAACTTGATTTACCTCAAAAGAGTTATTTTTAATGCTTAATTTAAAGAAAACTGAAGTGGTTATGAGTTGAACTAAAACAATACAATTATAATTAAATTTTAAAGAATAAAATAAAATATATATAAATGTTATTCTCTGGGGATATATTTATGACGAGATGTTCTTAAAACTTGGAAAATCCTATTTGTTTTAAAATGCCAGAAATGTTTAGTAAAGTTTTTTAACTAATCGAAACTCTTTTTTATTTTAGTCATAGATATTTGACGAGACCTAGTATATTTGCGTTTTATTAACAAACAAGCTTGAATCCACATTTTTGGATACAAATTTTTTCTATGTCTTTTCTCTTAAATATGGCAGGCAGGGTGAAAATCGAATCCTGTTTCAAATTGAAAGGCTGGAGTAAATGTGCCAGGTTGGCGAATCTAAACAATAGAGCCACGAGACCACTAACCGACTCGCCATAAAAAATATAGCTGTCATTGGAAAAATCAGTCAAAGTTTTTTTTATGTTAATTGGTAAAAGGTTTAGAAATCGGCTTAATTTAAATATTGTATGAAAAGTTAGATAGTTGCTCCAATTATCTCAGTAGATTCCAGTTATCGAATAACATATTATATGAAAATGAAATGAAGCAAAGTAAAGTTAAATTTAATAACAATAAAGAGTAAAGCTCCCATATAAAAAGCTGCAAGGGTATAAAATCCATTTTTTTTCCTTTTCAATAATACTTTGTTCAAGGTTTTGTTTGCAGAGAACACAAAACTGGACAAAAGCGAATCGAGATTCATTGATTGTCAACTTAATGCGACCATTTTGAGCGCTGATTGCAACTGAAATTGTTCATTGCGTTCAATGATAGCTATTCATAATATATTCATATCGATGCAATGAATAGAAATGCGAAATTCAATTCTTCAATTAGAATTAGAAGGACGTATCAGAGTCTCTCCCGAGGAACATCCTTTTTGGGTTGCACCAAAAATGTCGGAATTTAAGTACAAATTACATTTACATTATGCAGCCAAATTGACAGGCCAAAATGGCAGTCAGCCACGCCCACTTTGGAGAAGAAAGAATTGTTTGTTATTCTTGGCTAGTGAGTAAGAAAAACAATAAAGAAATTGCGGAGGAGAACAAAGTGTAGGTTGAAAAAAGCTGAACAGAAAAAAAAATGAAATAAAAGCGACACGAAAACAAAGTCGTAAATTCAATTTAAAGCTTGACAGATTGCCACAGTGCGGCTGGTGGGCGCATGGCCAGGGGGCGTGGCATCTGCACAGCTGCTGCAGTTGCAACTGCAACAAAATGACGTGTATAAAACTTGCAAAATTTTATTTTATTTTTTTATTTATTTAACAAAACGTGCAAAATAGTTGCCAGCTTGTGAAAGGAACCACAGCGTCAGCTGAATTAAGGTCAAGTTGCAGAAAGAGCGAACGAAAGAGCGAGAGAGAGGGAGAAAAAGAAGGAGAGGAAGAGGACAAGCTGGGAAAAAGGGCAGCCCTTGCTAGGCACCTTCAGCGTCGGGTCGGTCAATTAAATGGGCTTTAATAAGCCAAGCCACTTAAACAGTCAAAAATCCGGCAAAAGAGGTTAAACTGCAGCTGGCTTTGAGTTGCAGTTGGGTGCGATAACTCGCTGCAGGCACTGTTGTCTGTGTGTGTTAGTCAACTGGATTTTGCTTGCATAACGCGAGAGTGCAATTTGAGCCCCCTAAGGATGAGTTTCGGCAGCTGGTAATTGTAATGGCCGGAATGGTAGCATCTGTGACCCAGTTAATGCTCAGCGTTTGCAGATTCACAAACAGGAGACGGACTTACGGATTCACGGCATATTTAAGTAGCTGCAGCTGATGCGAGTTGATTACGCTTTGGCGCCAGTTTCCAAAACCACAATAAGGCCAATACGCTTGCCGAAAAACCGCAAACGCTGCGCAATTAAAGCCAACAAATGGAAAGGCCAGCCAACCGACGTCCAATCAACGAGGAAATAACCGCAGAATCGACCTTCAACCAGTTCAAGCCAGGTCATTTAAGCACGACGAACAATGAGAGGCTCAAACTGGACAACTTTGATATCATGTGAAGTAACAGGAGGAGGTCCAATCTCAAAGGGATTCGGGGTGGCTGTGAACCGCGAAATGGGAAACGGGAAATGGAAGACGGGAAACGCGCACAAATTGCATTTTAACGCATGCAAATTGCCAGAGTCCACCATGTCCTGGATGACTTTATTGCATTACAGTTGCCAACTGAGCCGAACACCCATCTGCAACTGTGGCTACATGAGTGTATGAGTGTGTGTGTGAGTACGTGTGTGTGTGAGTACGTGTGTGTGTGTGTGTGTGGACACCACAATTGGCACTTTGCATCAATTGCGTGGGGTTGCCAAGTAGTCGTACACAGAAATAAAAACTTCGGGATTCCGCGAGAAAATCAATTCAACGCTGTCTTAGAAGTTCGGTACTCCCGGATTTTCTTCAGCCAAGTACAAAATACTTGAATCAAGTACGATTTTTTAATTTTTTCTCCGCAAAAAAGAATTTGTTAAGATAAGTCAAATGTTTTAGGAATTTTTAGACTATTTTAATGTGATTGGTTTCCATTTTATCCGCCTATTGTGATTATTGCAGGGTATCACACTGAAACGAATATCGGTGTCAGTTACGGTTTTGGTTAAGCTAGGATTTTGGTTCTCGGTTACGCAAAATCTTAGGATATCAATTTTAGCGGTTATTTGTTTGCTTCGGTTTCGAAATACCGGAATAAAATAATAAAAAATGGTAATTCTCAAGAATTCTTAATAATTTCGGGCTTTTTACTAAGGTATAATAAAAAAGTTTTGATTAGGTTACGGTTTCAGTTGCAGCTACCATTTTCAGTCGGTGAATGGCGGTTAACATTTAAGGTTTTAATCCCTTTTTTAATTTAACAATAATATCCTGGATACACACTTAAAAAATGCTTGCTAAAATCAAGAATTTTTAACTTGTATTTTAGAAAACATTTTTTGCTGTGTACTCGTTACTCGTAGAAAGCCTTCAGCCCCAAAAATGGGGTCAACGAATGACCTGTTTGATGATGTTATTACCCCCAGTTACCAATTTAGCAACTGTCCGCTTAAAGCTTCTGGCTGCAGCTTCTGTTGTCGCCAAGTGACAGCAGCACCAGCAACAGCAGCACCACCAACTACACTGCAAGCAACCACACTAACAACGACACCAGCAACACCATTATAAAAACTGCTGCTTCTGCTGTCACATAGTAAATTTTGCATTGCAGCCTTTCAGGCGCCGCTTTGGAAAAACTGTCAAGTCAGTGCGCTGCTCTATCAGAGAGGATTGGGAAAAGGGGAAAAGAGAAGGGGAGGAATGTTTGCTTTTTGGTTGGCTTATGGCATTTTAGCAAACGTCCAATGGCCTGCCAGTCAGCCATGGGCATGACAGGGCTTTATTATTATTGCAGTTGCCTGTTTTGTTTCGTACAGTCGAGTTAAATATAACGCATACGCACCATTGCACTTAATAACTTTCTGTCCCGCATATGACGAAGGGTTCGCACTCTCTCTCTCTCACACTCTTGGTCTCTCAACACTCAATTGAATTGAATTAAATTTAAGTAAATCTCTTTTGCATTTTGAGCACACAAATTGAACAAAGTTTATGGGTCGGCTGCAAAGGAGATTGTGAGTTTTAATAGATTCAGTTGCTTTCCCGGATTTTGCTATGATATTCAGTCTCTCCCATTCTTCCTCTCTGATTCTCTTTTGTGTCTCTGATTTTTTTGTAATATTTGCATTCGGTTAGAGGCGCTTCATGTTTCAACAAATGAAATAACAGCTGTCATTTTCTCAGTTCTGAGTTGTATTACATACACGACACGTGTTAGCATTACGCATACGTCAGTGCACTTTGAATATCTTACATGTGTGTGTGTGTGTGTTTAATATACATTTCAAATATGTACATATGTGTGTTCTTTGCATTTTTGCATTTAAATCACAAAATTAAAAGATAAAATATTTCAATTACAATGTAAATTAATAAACTTCTCCTTCTCTTGCAGATAAACAAAAATACGCAGAACAAGAATTTGGGCGAGCACAAGCGCTGGATACATGATCCTTCAAGTGAGTAACCCCTCGTCTCCTCTTATACTCCTCTGTGTCCATTAAATTCTCGTGAAACGTGTCAAATTTCAAGGCCAAACCTAGATTAATCTGAAAAATTGCAGCATGTTTAATAATCATAAATTAAATCTGTGGTGACACGCCCACTATTTGCTCCCTCTCTCCTTGTTCAGGTGACCTTTGCCGGCCTCTCAACTGTAAGAAGCGGGAAATCTGTTTGCTGGAGGACGAATTCAGCGCCGTTTGCGTGTCGAAAAAGGAGTTGCACAAGAATCGGTAAGCAGCCGTTGGCAAAATGTTCAAGTTGTAATTGCTGTTGTTGTTTTGGGAAAGTTAATAAACTAATTAAATGAAAACCCCGTTTAACCCTGCATTCAGTGATGAGATAATCACCAAGGCCAAGTATTTGGAGGAGGAAGCCAAGCGACGCGTCAATCAGCAGGATAACGATAGCCAGGATGTTGAGGACATCAACAATGATGACGAGGACACTAGCAGCGATGGCAGCAGCAGCAGCAGCAACAGCAACAACAACAACATCAACAACGGTAATGGCAACAACAACAACAATGCTCAAACTAATGTCCAGGGCAATGAGGATAACAACGACGATGAGGACAAGAGTCTCAGTCTAGGCGACGATGATGAGTCCAAAGAGGACGAAGTCTTCTATGAGAACAACATTGCCGTCAGCGATAAGCAGCAACAACAGCAACAGCAACAACAACAACAGCAGCAGCAGCAGCAGCAGTTGCTGAAACCCGCGGTTGCCCAACAGGACGATGATGAGGAACTGGAGTAAGTATTTAACTTGCCATCCTCTGCCATTTCTGCCTGCAATCATTATTCTTTTGGGACCTTTTGCATATCAATGGCATTTTTACATTTCATTTAACAAATTCTCATTCATTTCATGAAGGAACAGAGAACATTTAGAGGGTTGAGAAAGGGTTGCTGGGGTTTAATTTTCTCTCTCTCTTTCTCTGATTTGCATGACCGGCATGCTAATAACAAATTGTTTTATCGTGTATACAAATTCCGCAATAAGGAGGCAGGCTCTACAATTTTCAGCACGCATTTCAGTTTATTTTTCTTTCTTCAATTCTTGTGCTGCGTCATCGTTGCCGTTGTTATATATTTGCCTTGGAATAAACTGAAGCGAAACGATAGCTTAACGGTCTTTTACCCCTTTTCACCAAGTTGTATCCTTTTGACTTGTTCCACATTATCGCTCTGACCCTAACCCAAATTGTGAACATGCACGCGAACAGAATAGGAGGAAAATTGAAGTTAAATGGAAGGGAGTTGATACGATTCGAGTTCAATCGATGGAAGGTGTAGAAATGGGGTTACAGGTGCGACTCTTGGAATGAAGTCAAAGTCAACTTCAGGCCAAGGTTCAATTGGTTGCGATATTCCATCATACTATGACGTGCCCCATTTCCGATGTGTTGTAAACGGAAAGTTGTAGCCAACTTGCAAAATATCAATATCCGTTCAATACTTCATTTGTTGTTGCTCTTACAGTATTCAAATATGATTTCTTGCTAACTGAATTGCAGCTATGATTCAATTTAATACTATGTAATACATAGAGGTGTGATATTCCTCTTGCCATTGACAAAATTCAATATTTGCTGTGTGAACCTTTTGCTCAACCCGTGTAAAGATTATCAGACAGCGTATCCTGCAAAAAGAATAAGAAAATTCTTGTTTTTCTTTTGCGTCTTCGTGTTGGCAGAACCAACGACCAAAAAGTCTTGTAACATTTTCAGTTGTTTGCTTTTCGGCTTCGTTTTGTTTATCAGCTTGTTTTTTGTTTTAAGTTTAATTTCATGCTTGCTGCTTGACACGTTTGTGTTGGTCCCAAGGGGGTGTTATGGAGAGGGATAAACGGGGAGAGGGGAGGCGCCTATCAGGTGGACCTTTGTCGCATAGCAGCAACTTTTCTTTATCCCACGATGGCAGTTTGTTGAGTGGAAAATTAATTTTCCTGAAATGTTTGAACTCTTGAATATTTTGGCTGCTGGTCGTATACTTAATATTCACCTGATTGTATTGGTGATAAAGCCTGCTTCTTTTCTATCTTTTGTTTTATTGTTTTTTATTGAATGTAATATTTATTTAGTATAATTTTTGGGCCTGTTATGTATTCTTACTTACAAAAAAAAAGTTGTATTTATTAATAGTTTGTCAATCGAAAAAAAATAAATAAATTAAGTTCATTTTTATAATTTTATCATTATCAACATAATTATCATAAGCATTAGTTGCATATGTTTTTCTTTACCATTATCCACTTTCCTATTATTTGGTGTTTAAATTATTGCGCCATTTCCACCTCTATTGTTGTGTGGTATCATCAATCTATCTGCTGCCAAATCAAGAGTCATGCCACGCCCTCGAATATTAAAAAAAAATGGCTTTTGACATATTTTTCTCAATTTCTTTTCAATTTGCGTTCACAAGAAAGTCTCTATTGTGCATATGCATAAGTGTGTGAGTGCTCATACATATATGTATGTGCATTTGTGAGTATCTATGTCAATGGCATAGACTGTGAATACCCCTAGGGGCAGCCATTAAGAGCCCATAAGGGGCGAAGGGGTGTTGTGGCTGTGCCTGGGGAGTATTGGGCTAACAAAATCAATAGTTTGCGCGCACAATTTATCTGTCATTCCGTTGGCTCAGTACTCAATTTGGCCACAAGTCAAACAAAAGATTTTCTTTGTGAATGGGCCACTTGCTGAGTGAGAAAACGAGAGAAAGATACAGGGAGAGAAAGAGAGGGAGAGAGAGAGATTGGGAATGGGGTAAAGAGATTGCTGGGAAGGCACTTATAACAGACCAAAAAGCAGTGCTTACTAACACACACACACGTACACACGCACACACTCACACACACACAGACACTTGTAACTCATAGCTCATGTAGTCAGGCATTGTTTCAGTAACAATATGGCCCCCGCTTGTGGTTTGTCTTGTCTAGGCCAAGGGGAAAGTGAGGGGGATGCATATGTATACCCGTAGTTGGCCCTTTACCTCGACGAGGGAGGCGTAACCTCAACCGAGCTGAACCGAGCTGAGCTGAGCTGAGATTCTTTCTGTTTCTGGCAGTTATTCGAAACCACTGAGCTGCTTTTTGGGCTATGCATATGAAGCTGTCAGCGTCAGTGGCTCAAAGGCAGCTCGAAAATTCTGTTCTATAACCACCTTAACGCTCCCCCCCTCAATATGGCCCACTTTTTGTTTGGCGGAAAATTGAAAGCAAATATTTGAGCAAAAATTCACAAATTTCACAGCAAGCGGCAGGCAACAAAAAGCGGCATGTGGGCTGACGCTATTTGATGTTCAAATTTATAACAAAATATCCGCCAAGAGCAGTCATTGACCCAAGATGCCATAACATGGCTTCAATTTGCCTACTCCGAGTGGAACTTCAATTTTAAATTTAATTTTCATTTGAAATGAAACAAGTGAATCACAATACAAAGCCAGCAAAAGACTTCAACAATTGCATTTTTAATTAAAAGCGACTTTTCATTTGATCCAATGACAACTCACAGACACACTCACACACACACACAGAGAGACACACATAGTTGACGATGCTCTTTGGTTTTTGGCCAATGCTTTGTTTGCTTTGGCTTAGCTTCGAAATTGGCCAGCTTAAATAGCCATGTATATATTGGCTAAAATAAATTGGCATCGCAATTGCTTTGACAACTTCAACTTCAGTTTCATTTATTTTTATTTCATTTTATTTTACGAGTATTTTACTTTATTTATTTGGAATTCGAGCCCGAATTACGTAATATTCAAATGCATTTATAACTATGCTAAATACGAGAATGCAAACAACTGTGTGTAACTTGTAACATATACTAGTGTGTAAATATAGCAACAATTTTTTGAAATTCGCAAAAGAAATTCACTTATTCAAAGTTAACAAGGGGATTTAATTGATCAAAGTTGCAGCCGAAGCGAAGCTTAAGTGCCTAACTCAACAAAAAACAGACCAACAAAATTCAATTGCAATCAAAGTTTGCAATTCGTAAAGCCCTTATAAGTACCCTGTGTTTTGGAAAATGTACAAAACGGGAGTGTTAGAGACATGGAGGAATATTCTATATATACTTAAAACTTGTTAGTTAAAACAAGCGGGAAGGGCTATAGTTGAGTTCCCGTCTATAGGATACCCGTTACTAATTTAATTAAATATACAATTTTTTTTTTTGCTCCTAAGGCCTTTAAGGCACTTTCATTGCTTAGTAATTTAAATCAGGGATTACCACCTTCCTATTTGTCCTATCTTGTTCCGATTTAGTAGGATGATAGCTAATAATATTAGTTAAAATGAATTAACAAAACAATACCTAATACCTTAAAAACTGTATATGTGGTGAGGACAAAAATTTGAAACAAACTTGACCTGTGTGGGACTTATAGACGTCTGTGCGCCAAATTTTGTTGCTCTAGTTCTTAGTCTTTGAGATCTAGGCGCTCACAAAGACGGACGGAAATTTCAACGAATAAAATATACCGTTTTACTTATCTGTTTCCAAAAATATTGATGTTTCACTTTTGATAAATATCCGTACCTAATGCTGAAAGTTAAATTATCTCCCTTCTGAAATTATAATACAAAAAGAGATCTTACTTATACATACTTATATCCTTTAATATTTTAAAAGAGAAAGCAGTACTTTTTTTTAATAAAACTGTGTATTCTTGTAGTGTAAAAATATTTTCAAATGTGTTTACAGGACATCACCAAGTCGAGTACACTCTTTTTTGTTTGCTTGTCTTTTAATTTTGTTTGTTTAGCTCAGTATTAAAATGTAGCAATTAAAGCTGGCAAATCCAACAATTAGCAAATTGCGAGCATTTTGAACAAAAAGCCCGCTGTAAACTACAAACTGATAACTGAAAACAGAAAACCAATTTACTGAGTAAACACGCTCAATTTGCACGGCCTAGGGAATATTTTGAATAATATTATCTCAATAAACGCACATACACACACACATATGTTCATGTACGAGGGGGAAAATTAAATGCTTTCACTGCCAATTGGCTCCTTGTTCGCAGTTGGCCAATAAAAAATCATAAAACCAGTGGAAATGAAGCAGGCGCAAATGCTCGACTACAAGATACTGTGCATGCACACTTATTCGCATTTATTGATTTACAAATAAGCCTTTTCGTAAACCTGATAGATGCGTTAAAAAAATACAAGTTTTTATACAACTTTTTAATAAAATATTGTGAGAACAGGATATACAAATAAAATAGCATGCAACCCAAAGCCTTTTTAATAAATGGCCCATATGACAGGAGCAGCAACAGCGGGTGATGCAATTAATTGAATTAATTATTTATTCTTTGCTTTTTTGTTTATGCAATAAAGAATGCAAATATTCGAATGCGTATATGTGTATAAATTTTTTATTAAATGTGCCAAAGAGATAAATCGATAGCCACATGCCGCATTTTGCAATTTAAATACATGCTAGTATTGCAGGTGTTAAAATAATGAATGTGACAGAGCAGTATGGGCAAAAAGTCCATTTATTTGGCATTAATTGCAGTCTTAAAGCTAGAGTTTTCAAATTTAGCGTGAATCGCAGATAGACCAATTTAAAATTTTTAATTTTTTTATTGGATTTGGACCACGCTTTAAGCTTTCCCACCCCATCAGACTATAAGAAAATATTGATAATAATATTAATCTAAAAAAAAATTCTGGAAATTTGGCATTAATCTTAGTTAGGCTAAAGTAGAATTAATATTTTTTTTTGTATTTTAATTGGACCTTGTCCTCATCCCCTTCCCATCTGACTTCGGGAAAAACCCGATTTTTAGCATATTATTTTTCACGAAAAGGGACAATAGCGGGCAAAAGGTATAAATGATACCTTATTCAATTCTGTTTATTGAAAATATAGTTACTTACAAATCGCCAGTATCCTACAGGACTCAAAAGTAATATTACACAGAACACACATAGTATATGTATATTTTAGTTTTTATCTTAAAATACACATCAAAAACAGATTGGACAGTTGGAAAACTTACATAACTGTTGAATAATGTTTATTAGCGATATATTTTACATATCTTGACTAACTTTTTCTATTAAGAATACAAACAACAATCCAAAATTCGAATGCTGAGCAACAAAATTTTTGTATTTATTCCAAACTTTCCGAAGTTTTGCCCATAGTGCAGAGGGCAGATTACAACTTTTTATTCAGTTTGAGATAGAGTATTATGTGTGCTCGTATTTGGATCTCTTCTTCGAGAGACGCACGCTTAAATATTTGCACAAATTATTAAATAAAGATTCAAGTTGACATTGCCGACGGCTCCTGCTTTTGGTTGCTGATCTCTGACAGGGAAGAGCTTTCTTCCCTTTGGCATAGAGTGCGTGCTTGGAATATTAAATAAATATTTAAATAAAAGATGGCATAGCTGCTGCTGCTGTCGGGAGCTTCGCTCATCTCACCTGAGCAACAAATGCCAGACTTCATTTGCATAAGAATTAATTTTGCATGTCGTCTATTTGTTGTTTGTTGCTTTTTTATTTTTTTTTATTTCACTCCGCTGAGTTTTCTTTTCTGATTTCCCATCTTTTTCCATCTCTTTGCACTCGCCAACAGCAACTGCAAGCCGTGTCCCGTGGCCAAGCCAACGTTCCTCTGCGGGGCCGACAACAGAACCTACTCATCACTATGCAGATTGGATTATCACAATTGCATACATTCGACAACCATAAGGATTGCCTGCAAAGGATTCTGTCCCTGCAAGGGTAAGTTTTGTTCACACACACACTCACAAAAACACTCACACAGATACATACATAGCAAGTTCTATAACTCCACCGAGTTGACAACCCAATACCGAGGACCAAACCGCATAATGAGCTTGAGTCTGGCAAAAGGCCAGCTAGTTCTGGCTGTGGCCATTGCAATAAATTGATTGCATGCATATTTTCAGACAACTGTCGGAGTCATTGCCATAGTAACTGTGCACCAGCGTTGTCCAACGCAGATCAATTAAAGAGCTTAGTTCCGTTACCAAGAGATCTTCTAGTTCTTTTGTCAAATCAGTCTCGCTTGTTTATTCAAACTAGATGAGCGATACTTTGTTATCTGAAGCTTATTCGAACATATTTTGATCAATTCTGATTGAATAATTTTAATCCTGGCTATTTTTACAATTAACAACACAACTTTAAGCTGACGTGAAGCGTATCAATTGTTAAATTTTTAATAATCTGCCAAGCAAGAGCCTTCATTGTTCCAAAGCTCGCAATGCACTGGAAGTAGGAGTAGCAGGGGGCAAGGTGCAAGGTGGGTGGCACGAGTAGGCACTCAGGGAGTCAGCCAAGCTGCAGCAACAGCACCAGCACCAGCAACAACAACAACATCAACGTTAAGCACATTAATTTTAAATTTACACAGATGAAAGCGCATTGCAAGCAACTCATGTTGTTATTGCTCTTGCTTTGGGTCTGGCAACATGCAAAAAATAAAACACAGCACACAGAACAACAACAATAAAATGCATGCATAAAATAGAAATGACGCCTCAGTGGCCAGCGCCAGGATACGAAAGGTTTTGCCCCGGACCAAGCGATTTTTATGGCGGCCATTTTAACATTTCACCATTTTTCCCATTTTGCACGTTTAGCAGAAAATACCGATGGCAAGCGGATGCAGCGACTTGGTGGCTACAACAAATATAACAACAAGAAGCTCAGCCTCGACCAGCAGCAGCTGCAACAACAACAACAACAGCAGCAGCAGCAGCAGGCCTACAAGGACAGCAGCAACAACAACATCATGATGAACAGCGGCAATGTGATGGGCAACAACAACAACGACTTCAATACCATCATGAATGTAAGTGTACAATGATCAATACAGACTAGCTGGTTATAAATTTAAGTGTTTATTTATTTATAAATTTATTTATATATTTGTATATTTATTTTTTTATTAATATATTTATTTACTATTTAAATTTATTTATTGATTAATAAATATATATTTTTTTTTATTTATTTATATGTATGTATGTACATATATTTATGAATAAAATTGTATAATTTATTTATTTTAAACAAGATTCATTTAAATTAAAAACATTTCAAATAAAATAAATTAAAATTAAAAAATTAAAAAATTAAAAAATACAAAAAATTATAATCTCATTTACAGGACAAGGAGGATAACAATCGTCATTTCAATCATATCAATGCCCAATACACATTCACGCCTGAGGAGATCAAATATGACAACAAGCACTACAAATATCTCAAATATACGGCTTATAAGAAGGTAAATAGACGCTACTCTGCACTGATCTTCATCCTAACCCCAACTCTGATCCCTTTATCAGGACGGCAAATATCAGGAGGATAAGCACAAGATGCGTAACTACAATGAGAACGAAGTCGTTGAGAAGCAGCCGCAAAAATACAATAAGAACAACAATGCAAATGGTAAGAGAGGAAAATGATCTCGTGGATAATGTAATTGACAGTTATCCCTGCTGCAGGATATCCCTCAAAATCGGCCGAGTGCAAGCCACAGCAGCTGACCGCAATTGGCAATCGACTGCTCGACTGGTTCTCCGTGATCATGGCCGACAGCAAGAAGCGTCGTCAGCACAGCCAAAAATCGAAGGCACATTTTCCACCCGCCTGCAAAACCGAAGCCAAATGGATGTTTGGACATTTGGATTTGAACAACGATGGTCTGTTGTCGCTGCAGGAGATGTACGATCTGGAGCATGATCAGAATGAGCGTTGCATTAAGCCCTTCATTGATACCTGCGATCTCGATCAGGACAGCTCGATCAATACACGGGAATGGTGTCGCTGCTTCGAGAAGACCGATCGTCCGTGTGCCGCGGTGCGTCGAAGAATTGCCGGCGACTTTGCAGGTGAGATAGGTACAGGTGGACATTTCTCTAGCTAACATAACACTAATATATCGTCTATTCTCTCTATATTGTATTGTATGTATGTGTATTCTATTGAGTTGTTGCTGTGTTGTATTCGGTTATTGCGTTCCCATTTCGATTGTGTTCAACAACAACGCAAACACTACAACAACAACTACAACACAATTCATCAAAAAAATGAACAATATAAGAAGCGGGTAGCTAGAAGAGTAATTTGGTTTTACTTTTCCATTTCTGCCCCCTCTCACTCTCTTTCTATCTCTATCTCTCTCTCGCTGTATCTATATCTCTTTCTACTCTGTTTTGTCTCGCTGTCTGCGCTTTGTTTTAACTTTTTGCTGCTTTACTTACACTCTTTACACAACGTTTAACCCATTTTAAACTATAATTAAGCGCTTGCAAGTAATACACACTCTCACTTACACCCACACACACACACACTCACACTTAGAGACACATACATAAGTAGCCAAAGCAACTGTTAAAAGGGACACCTATTTTTTACACCGTTCTCCTTTTTCTGCTTTTCCACTCTCCATTTTACCTTTTTAACCAAACGCAACTTTTAAGCCAGCAAATTAAACACTTTTAACAACAACACAACTTTATTTTTTGTTGCTTTTGTTGTCCTATTATCAACTTTAACCATATAATTTACATTTTTCTGTTTTTCTTTTTTTTCGGCTTCTCTCTCAACACGACCCAAAAAGTACAAACAAAATAAAAAAAAAACAGAGCAAGACAATAGAAATAGAAAAAAAAAGAAATTCGCTTTTGCTGCTTTCTCTCTAACGTTGCACGGCAAAATAACGCAGAGACTTACTAAAATTGCGCATTGTTATTGTTCTTCTTCTACTTCTACATATACTTTGTTGCTGTTTATGCTATTGTTGGCGGCATAAACTAATTAGGCGCCTACGCACCCGACTGCGACGTCCAAGGATTCTACAAGCCCACACAATGCCACAACTCGGTGGGTGTCTGTTGGTGTGTGGACAAGCATGGAGTTGAGTTCGCCAACACACGCACACGTGGCAAGCCCAACTGCGGTGAGTAGCACACACACACACACGCACACTCTCATACAACACATACTTGACACAAATGTGTGGCATGCGGCAACTGAAACGGGCTTATTGTGTATTGGCGTTAGCCAACTCTGCGTATACGTAATATTTGCCTTTGATTTTGCTTGCAAAGTAATGCAAAAGCTTTGCTGCTATTTAAGTTATGCTAAGCTGATGACCATAATTAGGTTATGCTATTAATATTACGTATACGCAGTGTATAACATAGCCAAGAATTATAAACATGCACTTTAACATTGAGTTGACCACATTAAATATGCAAAACTGTGCAAAGGGCAAGATTAGTGTTAAATCTCTTGGCAAACTTATTTGTAATATTCATTTAAGATTTATGTTTATGTTTATGCTGATGATTACTGTAGGGCAGGCTGCCTGCCGCAAGTTCGATAAGTATTTAAGGCTGGTAAAAATTGAATTTTACGTTCCATTTGCACAGAGTCCGTGGTGAACAATGCCGCCTCGCTGACATCCGACGATGAGGACGAGGGCGCCGATGATGAGGACAGCGCGGAAGGCAGCGCCGATCAAATGTTGGTATTCTAAAAGCCACGCCCACTTCGCCCACTTTGCCATGGCAAACAATCTGCCACAAAGCAGCTAATCCAATCAACGAGCATTGCGGCGTAAGCTTCGAACACAACAAAATTAATATTATTATTATAATAACTACAAAGAAATAATAAAAAAAATGAAAACAAACATTCAAAAAAAAAAAAACGAAAAAAACAACAACATAAATGTGTAGTAGTTAAGTAAGAGTTTTCGAATAGAGCAACAACTACATATACTTAGCAGCAAAAAGCAACACACTCGCAAATTGATAGCAAATCGATTATGATAATGAACATGAAAATGATATATATTTGAAAAGTGCAAATCAACGTTTGATAAGCATTGCATAGTTCAAGGCGTTCAACACGCAAACATTGGTATTAAACAAATGCTAAAATTAGCTTATATAAGGTTGAAAACAACGCCCCCACACCCAATAAATTAATAAAAGAATAAGTGACACAGCAAACACTTTTCATCGATTCATAAGCTGTTTAATTTTTGTATTTTGTTGTTGAGTTAGTCAAAGTTATGTGAATGTTGTGGCTGTGTCCAAATAATTTGGCGGTAATTGAATTGGCCGCAGCTTTTGTTATTGCACGCGAATCCGTCTTTTAGCTTTTAAAGAGATTATTGTATACACATTTGAAATGTTTATTGCCATTTATCTTTCTCTATCTCTCTCTATCCCCCACTCTTTCTCTGCTCGAAACCGTAACAAAACCAAGCACACGCTAAGAATTCCGCCCAAAAAAATACATATAAATTTATGTGATAGGTTTTGAAAATATAAAAGAAAAAACAATTGATGGCAGACGATGGGGAAAAAACCAAAACTGAAAAGCTAGCAAAATTTTCTGTTCGCTTCAAGTAAATCGTGACATTCAAATGTGACTAAAGAAGTTTAAATGATGTGGTAAAGAGTCATAATTTGTTGCACTTCCATTTAGAATTACTTAGCGTACTGCATACCAGATATATAGTGAGAGCTGATGTCAGACGATCGACTATACATACATATATATGTCAGCATTCTTTAGAGATTCCTAGAGTTAGAGGAACATATACCACATAATTATGAGTAGGCACTGCTTTCATTTAATAGAAGATGTTCCAACTTCCATTTAGCACCTGCCAGATGATAGCTGAGCGATTGCTTTTAACTATCAAATCAAATAAAACACCCAAATCACACTATTATAACATTTGCATTTGGGCGTTTTGAAATTGCCAAAAACAAATTACAGAACTAAATAAACAAATAAACAGATATGAAAATGAATTTGCTAAAATATACATACATTTAACTTGCAACCAGGCACACCGCAATGAGATCTACAAATTTCCACATAAATCATATTTAAAAAATAAATAAAATACGATATAAACGTAAGAGAAAATGCTTATGCATATGTACGAGTATATACACAATATATATATAAACGTATATATATAAATATAAATAAATATAATATAATATGTTTAATATGTATGTAAGTATATAAGTGGCATAATTAAGTGGCAGCATAACGGAAAATCAACTTCAATTCGCATTTCACATGCATTTCATATATAGTGCATTATTCATTTTGCTAATTTTTCAAAAAACATTTTTTAAACAATTGCTTGCAAGAATTATTAACTAGCAAATTGAAGTAATTAGTAGCAAATGCAATGTCGCCTAAGAAACTGAACAAATTCAATTTGAATACCTTTTTAGTCATAGCAGCATTTAAATCAGATCTGTTCCGATTTTCCACTTTCTCAGCAATTTCCTACACAAGACTCTTTTGCATACTTTTTGGAGCAGCATAAATTGACTTTCAATTTGATTTATTATTTTTCATAGGTAATTTTTCAGCGATCCTAAAAGTGTGCTTTAGTTACTTTTGTGAAATTGATAGAAAGGTAAGATTTGGAAGAGTTTTGATAAGTAAAATGAGAGAAAAATGCTTCAAAAATATTACAGAAATTGTGTTTTTTGGCCAATAAACTGACTATACTATGATCACGATTGTATTTATGTATGTAATTATATACTTGTGTATTAAGCGAATTGCATTAATTCTAGTGAGCCAAAATGTAAGGATAACGAAACCCCAAAAAACATCCAACAATCAATCAACTTTTTGGCACTTAAAGTTCAAACTAAAATAAATGCAGATCTTTTTCCATAAATCGATGAAATATGCTACATAAATTGCAGTTGAAAATTGGACGAAAATCAATTTGGGAAAAGTTCTTCTAATCATACATTCCCCATTTAAAAAACATTTATTTAATTTATTTGTAATTCTCCGAATTTTTAAGGCAACCACAAAAAATATATTCAATAGTATGAAACGGTTTTTAGCATAATTATTCAATTATCAAGAAATTAAATACGTATAAATGCATTTTAATAAATTTCATAAGAGATTTGATTGACTTTTTTTTTGGAAATAATAATGCAAGCATAAATCGATTAAGAAAATAATGTCAAAGCGCTTTGGATTTTGTTTAATTGACGTATATATTAAATATGTCTGTTTAATTTATATATACAAAACGATGAAATCAATAAATATAATTTAATGCAATTTAAAATATTGAATTTTATTTTTTGTTAGAGAGAGAAGTAAGTAAGAGAGTAAGTATCTGACATTCTTTAAATTTAAAAAATGCTGTACCACAATAATAACTACATTTTATCTGGCTTTCAATTCCATCACTAGTATTCGCTCAAAAATTGCACATTTCATTTTCCACATATTAAACATTTTAATAAAATGTAATCAAAATTCATTAACTACATAATTACATTTTTTTTTAGGAAATTCGTAAAGTTGATTTTTATACGTTAAAGTTCTTAATATTTACGAATTTCTCCTATAAAACTTACAAATTCTTACGTAAATTTAAGTAAATTTAATTACGAGTAACGCATAATATTCTTATTAGATGAAATTAAATGTACTTGAGAAAGTTGGCTCGAAATGTAACAATCGGTTAGGGGAAATTCACATTCGACGATCTGTTAAAGTTCTCGAAATGCATAAAATTCGTAGAATAAAAGTTAATTAAGCAAATATTTAAGCTGCGTTCTTGTACAATATTTATTGGAGACTACCGAAAGTTGATGCCATAAATAAGTTGCGTCAACTTGTGACATTTAAACGGACTGCCAACTAGAAGAGACAGTGCCAAGCATGTGCAGTGTTGTTAATAAATTTGCAGCGCTAATTTTATGCGAGCACCAAAAAATAAAAAAAAAAACAAAGTCAACAAGCAACACAAACAACAACAACAACTAGAGCAACGGCAGCAACAGGCGCACAAAACAATTATGGCACAGATTTAAATAAATTTTAGTTAGCGGCGTGGCGACAACAACGGAGACAGCGATAAAGTCGCCTCGTTTCATTCAGAGTTCACACGCTAGACGGGCCTTCGACAGGGGTGAAGTTTGAAGGAGGGAGAGTATACATATAGGGGGACAGAGAGGGCGTGTTGTTAGAATTAGTGTTAGTAGTGTCAAGGGTGCAACTAGAGTGAACTTTTTGGCATGCTCCACAAAACGGAAGTTGTGCCAACAACAACAACAGCAAGTAACGATACACAATTAAGCATATGTCAAACACACAGACATGAACATAATAACTACATAGATACACACTCACGCACACACACACACATACATATACATAGTTTAAGCTTTGGACATGTGCAACTTTTAGTTAGTCATTTAGTCAACGAAACAAAGTGTTGTCTGATTATTTACTGAGTGTTGGTGTTGGTGTTAAGCAGCAAGTTGTTATTGTTGCTGATGGAAGCTGCAACATTCAGTATGAGATAGAGTAGGAGAGATAGAAAGCGAGAGAGCCACAATCGTGATATGTGCGTAGCTATTTACATAATTCAGTGATTTAAACAATGTGACAAGTTTCATGCAACGTCTGGCTGAGACAGCTGCTGTTGTTGTTGTTGTTGTTGCTGTCGCTGTTGCCATTGTTGTTGCTGTTGCTGTGGGTGCTGCCGCCCTCGTTGGGGCATTCAAGCGTAACTTTAGCCGGTGCTTTATGGCCTGGTTGCCCGCACGCCCTTCCTTCCTTCCTGTCCCGTCCTGACCTGACCTGACTGCCTGTCGCCCTGTCTGACATGTCACACAGCTGAGTGCGAGTGAGTGTGAGTGTCAGTGTCTCATTGTTGCTTCTGTCTGACCCCACTTAAGACCACAAAACACAGAGGCGCCGTTGCCTGACTTTTTGGCATTTTTAATTAGGCAGACTTTTGTCATGTGTGTGCGACATGGGTTAATTTTATATATTTAATAAATACACACACATTCACACATACATATATACAGTATACACATAAAATCGTAGACATAATTATTTTGTTTTTCTTTTCTTTTTTTTTCCTGATGTGTATGCAACTTTTGCAACTTTTGTTTTTCATGCGTCATTCAGGCGTCACTTGGCGACGGCTACGTGTGTATTTGTAACTGACACAAACAAAAACACACACACACTCTCACACACACGCAACTACTTTTATAGTTCAAGGTGAAATGCAAAACTCTGTGGATCGGCCAGGAGCTGAAAATAAACTTGCAACTGGCCGCGGCCTTTTGTTTATGGCTGCCACACTGCCACACTACACAAATTTTAAAGTCACATTCTTGATGCTACGTACTGTAATTATTGTTGCAGTTTTTTGTTTTATATATGTATACTTTTGTATATTTTGTGTGTGTATGTTGGCTTGACCCCTTTTCGGATCAGGCATCAGGGGCTAAAGGGGGAAGACCAGGGGTGCACTAAAGGGCAGACGGGGAGGTCTGTATGTATGTATGTCGACCTGCATATTGTTTTATTTTGCCCGACAACATGCAATTATAATAGTGCCCTTGCATGCATAGTGGATGGCTTATGAATTATTACGTATACGCAACGCGACAATCAAGCTGAGGCAAAAACGCAAATAGCAAAAGCGAAAGCAAAAGGTAAACTGTTCTCTGGAGTCAAGGTAGAAAAATTTATGAAAATTTCTCATTTTATTAGGTCAAACGTACAATGGTAATGGTGCAGGTTTTGTCTTTTAGACATTGATAAGCAATGCGGTTGTAAAATATTAAATATACGACTAATTATAGCATTTTATCTGTTTAATTAAACAACTCTCTATCCACGTTTTTGAGTGAATTTTGGCTAGCATTGAACTTTAATATGTTCAGCTTTTAGAACAGTAAATATATTCAACTACTGTTTTATAAATTGGCGTGCAATTTAATCCTGTTGTAAATGATAAAGAAGGAATTTTAGCAAACAAAGGAGTACTACTTCAGTATAGTTTGCAAATAATTTCTAAGCATTACCATGGCTTCTACTTCAAAACGAATTATTTTCGAGCTTATTTATTTCTTTTTATTTTAAATAATTTTTCTTGTTTAAAAATACCTTATGGTTTGAAGTAGATAAAATCCTACAAAATTTTTAAACCGTTTAGATAAGGTATAAGCGAACATTTAAATAATAGCATTAATAAAGATTCAATGATTTTCTGAATAGATTGTTAATTGGAAGGCATTCGCTTCTAGTAACAACAGCAATGAAGGCTTATAATAGATAACTTAATTAATCGATAATTTAATTTAATGTATAAGTGCTTAGCATACTCATACTTCAGATATGCCCAGTTGAATCCCTGGGAGCTTACATATGAATACATATTGTACCCCGCAAATTGAGCAATTGCATGTCAAAGTCCCTAGGTTAATTACGTATACGTACAGATGTCCCGCTTGTAAGTCGCAATTTTGCTATAGTTGTAATGCATGTACACTAAATGTAATGTCAACCGCAGCTTTGGGCCTATGGGCACATCATCGCTCAAGCAAAACATCTGGGCGTCGTCTAAGCAGCAACTGATGGCGACCTTGACCAACTTGCCAATAAGTAAATAAATAAAATTCCAAAATGTAATATAACCGCACAAAGGTCACGCACAAGTCGCTGGGCATATGAAAGACAACATAATTATGTCAAAGGGCGATCAACCTTACCCTGTCTCTCTCTCTCTCTCTTTTTCTCTCTCTATATACCCGCATTGCTAATTAATTGTGTGCTACTGTCACTAATTAGAAATCAGCAACAAATTAAGCATGTACAAAATTGCGCATACGCCCCATTTGCTTATGTATATGTACATTGTACAATATGCAAAAGAATCAATTGTTGTGGATTACTACATACACACACACACACACACACACACATGTATAGCTGCATTTGTGTTGCAACTGTAACAATGCGGATCAACAATTGTGAATTAATCATTTATCATGGGACAACAACAGCAGCAAACAAACAAATGTTGTCAACGGCCAAAAACCACTGAACTGTTAAAAGTGCCATTTAATACAACAACCAAAACAACAACAAAAACAACAACAAAAACAACAACAAAAACAACAATAACAATAAGATGACAATTTGACATGTACAACAACAACCACAACAGCTGAGCTACAACTGTACAAACAGTCAAAAGATGAAACACGGAAAGTGAGCTTAATGCATGGCTAGATGCGATTGCGATGCCGATATAGATATAGAGATATAGATATAGATGTAGATATAGATACAGATGTAAGCCTGTGCCACCTAACTGAAGCATGAGCTACGCATGGTGTCCCCCTCCCCCCTCCCCCCTGCCCTTTTTCCTCCTCCTTTCTTCCTCCCCCAACTCATTGGCATGTGCGTTAAATAGTTTTGTTTATTGCACAGTGAGCAATTCCAATGCGTCTTCTCCCTTACTTGCCCTCTCTCAGTCTAACTATCTCACTCTCTTTCTCTCTCTCTCTCTCTCTCTCTCAGCCTCTCTCATTGCAGTTACACCCCAGCTGCGATCTAATCATCTATGTAGTCAGCCGGCGCAGTTAAAGTTGACGTTAACATGAAATTTCTCATACGCTCGGTTAGCCGCGACGTCGACGTCGAAGTCGACGTTCGATCAGAGGCTCAGCTCAGGTAGCTCAGGTAGTATGGGTGTGTGTATATACCTGGCTAGGTCTCAGCCTCAGCCCCAACCTCAGCCTCAGTTCAGAAGCTTCAGCTATTTGCAAGTTGAAAGTCGCGCTCGTCGGACGCAAGCGTTAAAAATACCGCGTGTAAAGTGCATTTTGGTTAATTGGAAGTGCGTCGGAAAATGTATTATAAATAAATAAAAAATGTTAAAAGGTGTTGTTGGTTGTTGTAGCTGCCCAGGCATTAAATTTAATTACATTAATTGATGACCCGTGATATTCATTTTCAGGCAATTAATATTGAATAATGGAAATGCAAACTGACATGTATTTGGGTAGAAAATAAAAATTGAAAGTGTAAAATTGTGCCAAATTTAACGCAGTGAATTGAACAAAAAAGCTCGTAATGAGGCTGCATATCAATACTGGCCAAAATCTATTACAATAACAAATTTGCTATGCGATAACAATAATACCAAAACACGAACGAAAAACAAGTGAATAACAAGCAGCAAAACAATGCTGAATTCAGAATCAACCTCGAAATGCCTGTGCAATTTAATATTCACAATAATATTATTGTTGTTGCAACAAAATTCAAGTGGTAAGCATCGTTGTGGCCAACTCCTGTATAGGACAATGTGGCTAAAACCAATCACCAGCAATTCGATTGTAGGTTCAACTAATTAGCCTTAATATTTAAAACACACACTGCGAACTATTTGTCTACCCTGTAATTAGCAGAGATAGTGTATTAAGTTTGTTTACTACTTAAAATATTCATATGAAATGTGATCACAGTTGGTAAAACAAAATAAATATGTTTAATGAATATGTGTCAGTCAATCGATTGATTTAGTTGAAGTATTTCGCCTCTTAAATCATTTTTTATACCCTGTAGACATTGGAAAATGTTTAAGTAGTGTATGATGGGCTTGTGTATATGCCTGCAACAGATAGAAGGAGCTTCTCTGTCAATATAGAGTTTGAATATTCTGAAATTTTCCTTGAATATGTTTTATTTTAGTTTATTTATTTTTATTTATTTTTTTTAATTATTTTATTTTTGTTATTTATTTTATTATTTTTATTTATTTTGTGAATTTTATGTATTTTACTTATTTAATTTATTTTATTATTTTATTTTTTATTTATTCATTACTTTATTTTATTGTAATTTATTTATTCAAAACACGCCTTAGGTAACATACAATTTTTATAAAAATATAAATACATTACGATTTTAAAAGTAATATGTATTTGTGTGCAAAAATGTGTTAGTGTCAGAGCTGATTACAGGGTATTTCCTAGTCAATTACTATTATTAGTTGCAACTATTAAATCATTTTTGCACTTGTAATTTGCATTGTATGGCAATGTTTTTGAGTCAAAGCCAAAACGACACGGATCAATTTACAACAGAGTGCTACAGAGAGAGAGAGAGAGAGAGAGAGAGAGAGAGGGAAGAAGTAGGTGGGAGTGAGTTGGAAATAGAATAAAATAGTATTCAGCTGATGCTCTTCCCAACAATTGTTTAACTGCATACACAAGTTATTAGAGAAGGAAGTAATTGTACTTGACTTAATTGTTTAATTATAGAAACAATTTCAACAATGCCCTGAAGGGTTTTCCATTCCCAATGCTATATGATCATATTTCTATATATGTGTATTTAGTATATCTAACTAAATGCCTGCCTAATTGCTTAGTTATGCATAGAAGTCTCGCATTATTTGCTTGGCTAAACAATATAATATTCAACCTGCACAATTTGTGTGCGAGTATCTCACTCGCAATGAAATCCATATGCACAAATCGAGATATTGCTCAGATACTATAGTATAGATAATTGTTAGCCATTTCTGGAATGTTTGCTTCTCAGTCAACCGCAGAGATTAAGTCAACTAAGTATTCTCTGAATCTGAATCCGATAGATGCATTGCTGCTCAAGTGTCCGCTGCATCAGATGCAGCTACAGAAGATTGTGGGATTCCGTCCCCCTCTGGATTATCTCAGCGAACGGAATTTGATTTATGCACCGCCGACTGTCAGCAATTTCAAGGATCGCGATCGAAGAAGTGACGACTATGGATTGCCGGAGTATGTGCCTGGTTCGCCGGCAAGTCAGATTTGCTGGCGTAGCTGCAATGAGGATCCGGATTGTATAGCCTATGTGCATCTGCTGGACACGGATGAATGCTATGGGTACTCGTACTTTGAGCGCAACTCACGCTACCTGCCCATTACGGATGAGTTGTCACTGGTGGCCGATGGCGAGGCCATGTTCTATGAGAAGACCTGTCTGCGTGGTTTGTATTAACGGATGGGGGCGGCAACGTGACAGCTTTTGACCATGACCATGGTTAACCTTGGCTCATTTCCATTGCAGTGCCCGAAGCGTGTAAAGGCCGCCTTTGGGCTCTGACCAAAATTCCGGGCAACAGTCTGGTGTTCCATGGCAGAAAGACCATTCCGACGCTGGTCACGCGTCGTGAGTGCGCCGAGAGATGTTTCTTCGAAACGCAATTCAGATGCCTCTCCGCCTCGTTTGCCCCATCGTATCGGAACAATCGTGAGCGGTAATTGACAGTTTCAGCTAACAGCTAGCAAAATTTATCATTAATTGCCATTGTTATGCATATTTTTCATATGGAAAATGGAAATTCTCTCTATCCGATAATGATATCACTTTATTAAACTCGGTGCCGGGAATAGTGAATAAACTTTGCTTTCATAAAATTATACGTAATAATGGTATATTCCAGAATATTTTCGATTAATTATTTAAACTGTTTAACTATAACTAAATAATATGGTTTTTATAAATTAAAATAATTTTTCTTTTCTATTTTTTAAAAATGTTAGAAACAAACTGACAAACGGCCAAAATGTAAAAGATATTAGTTTCGTATGGTTAGAAAACATTCACCAAGTTTTTGGCTGATTGATTTAGACTTTGGTTTGATTGAATACACTATTTAATTTTGAAAAAAAAAAATTATTTTGACTTAAACAGCCTTAAATTGTCTATTATTTTAAACCCGATAAAATTTTTAAATACGAAAATTTGTTATTTTGAAAGAGACTAACTTAAACATGTTATAAAATTCTTAAATAATATTTGCACTATTATAAATTTTATAAAATTTATATTATTTCCAATTTGGAAATTTCGTTTGCAATTAAAATAGCTTTTTAAATTAATCAGCTCTTACAGCAATACTAATGGAAAATTTTTATTAATTATATGTAATATACCACTAAATATAATATAATATTCACTTGAGATTTTCACTGCCCGTATATTTTTTAACTAGGCATGATTTTCATTACAATACTCCAGAAATCGAAATCATAAATCATTGTGAGATGATTGCTTCCAATCTTGATTCAATTTAATGCAAATTAATTTTATTAGGTCCATTGTCTTAATTTTTATTTATAACCGATAAAACTGTTTTATTCAAAGTTTTAAAATTTGAAAGATTTATTTTATGAACTTTTTATTTAATTCTCAAATAAGGGCGCGATTTAAAATAAATCATAAAATTAATATTATTATTTTTGACTTTTGTGACCTCCGTTTACATTTAAAATAGCTTTAAAAAAGTTAATGGTAAAATTACCTTTAGCATGAATTATCCATGATTGAAATTCTTCCTAGCACTAAATATAATAATTACTCGTAATTCAGACTTTTACTACGCGCTTAATTTTATTACAACAGGTGTTTCATTATCACTAGAAAGTGAAATAATAAATCATTGAGAGATATACATTTGTAACATTATTTTTTTCCCCGGCAGGTTTCGAGACAACGAGGCACGGTCGGCGACAGTGCCACATGCCACATATGGTCGGTGCACGCTGAGCGACAAGGACAAGTCGATACAACCCGACGCATTCCGGGCAGCGCCCTACGATGAGGAGTACATGGAGAACCAGTGCCATGAGCGGGCAATGGAGAACGACAATTGCTCGTATGAGTTGTATGCGAACAGCAGTTTCATCTACGCGGAAGCCAAATATTTGGGCCTAACCCAGAAAGAGGTGTGGTGCCCCATTCCCCATGGGTTGAAGCGCTTCAGCAAATCGCGTTGCGCATTATGATTCTAATCGATTTTGGCCCCCTTCATTTGATGATTGATGACCTTTTCGTATTCCAGTGTCAGTCGCTTTGCACACACGAGTCCAAGTTCTACTGCCAGGGCATCTCCTTCCACTATGTGAATCAGTTGACCCGCTCCGAGTGTCTGCTCCACTCCGAGGACATCATTTCGCTGGGACCACGCAGTTTGAAGCTGCGCGAGAATTCCATTTACATGCGACGCGTCAAGTGTCTCGATGGTGAGTTAATGGCATATCAACTCATGGTCAAGTTAACAATCTCTGGTACAGTGAAGGTCTTTTGCACCCGCGATGAGATGAGCATACGCTTCAAGCCCAAAGATGCCTTCAGTGGCAAGATGTATGCCAGCATGCACTCCAAGGATTGCCAGGTGAGCGACTCCAGCAATGGCAGCTTATTGCTGCGCCTCGAGATTGGCAGCGAGGCCAAGGAGAACCGTTGTGGCGTCTTGCGTGCATACGAGATGACGCAGGCTTATCACAGGTAAGACTACACAGTATCCTAAGGTATCCTTAAGGTCAGCTAATGAGATGGTTTTTTTACTCGCAGAACCTTCATCTCCGCCTTGGTCATCATCCAAAACAACGCGAATGTGCAGACCCAAGGCGATCGACTCATCAAAGTCGGCTGCATTCTGAACAATGCCACCACCTCCAACCTGGGACGCGACAGCAGCTCGGATGCCTCGGAGCAGGTGCCCAGTGCCATTGCCTTGGAGTCCTCGCTGGAGTATGCTGAGCAGTAAGTCTTTTGCTTATTTGAAGGAAGCATTTATAAATACACATGTTTATATCCTTGGGGGGCATTATAAATTTGATGTGTGATAATTAAAGTTTATTTATACTTGATCCAAAAGTCAATTTAGCCATGTTCGCTTATCCCTTTCAAACTTGTTACAAATCTGTAAACCATATAGCTGCCGTAGGAACAATCGGTTGAGAATTCAACCAGAAAAATTGAAAACTTCATGAGCTATCTCAACCAAACTTGCAGATTGTGTAACTGGTATTATTTTACATACTCTGAAGAAATTTGCCTTAAATCTGTCTACTATATCAGATAGTTTTTGTACAATATTCTATGGTTTTTCTTTAGATATTTGTCATCCAAGCTCGCAGATTGTGTATTTGATATCTTATACAAAAACTTCTTTGCCGAATGCCAAACTTTTTTTAAAAATAAGTTATATGTTCATTATTATATAGTTCATCACATCAGCATGCACTTTTGTAGGTTAAAGCTATACCTCTCGATCGGTGTATAACTCGATCTGATCGCATAGTCGTTTTCCATTCTTCCTGTATACATTACTAGTCGCCTTTCACACCCATCGTTATGCTTTCGTCACTAGCGTGGACTGCCGTCCACAGTGATTATTAAACACATCCTGTTCATATTAGGCCACAATCGGACTTAATATATCTGACACATAAAAATAGTTAAAATAGGGTATCAAATCTTCGGTGTGCTGAAGATAACCTTTCTATCTATTTATACTTTAATCCCCTCCCTCCCTTACAGCATGTTTCCGCACGAGGGCGTGGTGCATTACAACAGCAGCACTGGACCTCAACCCCTACCACAGATCACGCTACAAATTGTTGATCTGTCGCATCAGCATGAAACAAACGATGTGAGAATTGGCCAGGATTTGGAGCTGCAAATTGTGGCGGAGTACAGCGTGGATCAGATGGGCGAGCATCTGGAACTGCAGCTGGCGCCTTTGCCGGACTTTCGAGCCACTTCGTTGGTGGCAAAGTCGCAGGACAATCAGAACTACGTGTTGCTAATCGACGAACGAGGATGTCCCACAGATGCCAGTGTGTTTCCAGCCCTGGAACGTGTTCGCACACAGTCGCAGAACATGCTGAAGGGACGTTTCCATGCCTTCAAGTTCTCGGGCACGGCCAACGTCAACTTCGATGTGAAGATACGCTTCTGTGTGGAACGCTGTCCGCCCGCCAATTGCCTGAATCTCTCTTCGGGCCACTGGCAACGTCGCAAGCGGCAATCGGAGCAGCCGGAACGACAGCTGCAAGAGCTCCGGATACAGAATCCAGTATACATATCAACAGTTATGGATGTGATGCCGGAACAGCTGAGGAATGCAACTGCATCATCGCAAGCGAATATAAGCAGCCAAGTCGAGTTGCCCCTCAACTACAATCTGCGAGTCCATGGACCGGATCAGGCCAACAGCAATAGCTACTTGTACGGGGAGCGTGGAGTGCTGCTCATCGCCGGAATTGATGATCAGCTGCACCTGGACAACATCTGCATCAATCAGAGCCTGCTGATTGCCCTATTCATACTCTGGCTGATCTGTCAGGTGGCGTTACTCTTTGGCTGTGGCATGGTGCTGCAACGCTATCGCCGCCTGGCGAAGCTGGAGGAGGAGCGACGGCGACTGCACGAGGAGTATCTGGAGGCTAGACGCGTACACTGGGCAGATCAGGGCGGATATACGCTATAGTTTATCATCATATAGTATATGCGTTAAAAAATTACTTTAATTGAATAAAATTAAGAGAATCTTAAAAGTTAATACAGACTCTGACTAAGAACTTTTCTTGGGATCGTAGTGCTCCCACTTGCGATGGTTGAGCAGATTAAAGTCTTTGCAGTAGAGGGCAATCTGGCGCAGATAGGTGGACAGCTTCA
This sequence comes from Drosophila recens, assembly GCA_037043495.1. Taxonomy (NCBI): domain Eukaryota; kingdom Metazoa; phylum Arthropoda; class Insecta; order Diptera; family Drosophilidae; genus Drosophila; species Drosophila recens. The sequence continues at coordinate 36,686 of JBAMBJ010002830.1, read as the reverse complement.
AGAGCTCCTTGTCCTTGCTGCGGTTCAGATGCGCCTGTCGAAATGGACGTATTTTGAGTCCCGACTTGGGGTTCATCATGAAATTGCGGCGGATGTCGTCAAACATGATGGTGTTCTTGGAGCTGTACTGCTTGTACAATCCCCAGATGACACCCAATGGCTTCACATCCACGACGCCACGTTCCGGGACATGCACAGAGATCATCGCATTCGAGTCGAGGTAAAACATTATCTTGTAGTTGTCGTTACTTGCCACGCCCAGCAGTCGCATCTTCTCCTCAATCCATCGCATGCTGGTGGCTGACCAAATAACAATATCGTAGTGTTCATATGCGGACGTGAGAAACTCATGGAGGAACGGACGCATCAGCTCTGTGCCCTGTTCGGCGGGCGAGCGATGATCGAAGAGAGTGTAATCGATGTCCAGGACAAGCAAGTGTTTGCCCTCCCGTGCGGGCGACAGCTCCGTTATCTTGTAGTCGCGCACACGCCGCTGCACCTTGGCCAGATACACGGCCGAGTTCTCCACGGACTCCTCCCGCTCCTCGGCATCGTCGAAGTCATCTATGACCTCGCCAATATCCTCCGGCAGACTGCACGCATCCTCAATGTCTGCCTCCGTCGAGCCAACCATCATGAGCTTAAAATTCGCCTTCAGCTCCAGAGCACACAGCTTAATGTTGTCCGCTGCGGGTTTTCCTGCAAGTCCTCTAAACAATTAATATGTTATTTTCACTTGGCGTCGGAATTTTTTACCTTTGTACTTCAGATTCAACAATTTTTGGCGTTCGGGTCGGACTTGTGTCTTGCGAAAGATTTCGTGGCGCAGCACCTCGACGGTGTCCTGGTCGGTCAGGTCGGTCACAGGATACTCCTTGCCACTCCATTTTACAATTATAACAATTTCCTTAATTTCAGTCATTTTGCAACTGCTGCAAATTGTTTTTGTAACAAGAGTCAAATCAAATGTGCTGACAAATGTCATTCAATTTGTACTTACGTACTTGGTTTCGCATGCAGGTAACGAATTGATAGTTTTTGCTTAATTATTGCAAAGTGAAGTAAAGCATTTTTTTGTACATTTATTTGCGCGTCAGCAGAAAAATTTATCTGTTCGAAAAGTTTTGTTAAAATTGCGTTCGTCTGATTCCTTTAACTGATTCATTTAACTGGTTCTTCACGCAGTTCATTTAGTACAGTTGTTCACTATTGTGAATGACTCTTGCACACTTCTGTTCATTTCGTTACTTAACCAACACTAACGTGACAGTTATCGATTGCTGGCCCGCCTACAAATGACTAATTGATGCGTTTTGCTTGTTTACAAATTATTAATTGCTATTATTGCTATTAAATTCCACCAAAGCAATTTGTCTGTTTAAATTTCATATTTTATAATTAAGTCACTTTTCGGTATTTAATGTGATTTTAATTTGACATTATTTAGATAGTGCGTTTGGGTCACACCGAGCATTAACGATCACTCGGCGGAAAAAATTGCCTCTCGGCGGCAATTCGGTTTCTCTCTGCATTTGTCGCTCTCTTAAGCGCGGTAAAACACATTAAATATTTCGGTTTTTAAGAGCGTCATGGACAAAAAAAATCCGTTAAAATAACTCTTTGTGCAGTTGATTCGTGAGCGCAGCTTCATATTCATTCGTTCACTTTGTCGCCTCTCACCTGTGTGCGTGCCAAAAGCAACAACAACGGCACGAAGCCACTTCTGCAGCTTGATCGTGTCTCGAAGGGGCGGCAGTCACGACGATCGGCTGAGCTTCATTCAGTTGCGAGTGAAACGAGAAGAAGTGCAAACGTCTCAAGCGGAAAATCAAGTTGTATTTAAACTTAGAGTTGCGAACTTGGAGAAGCGAATGAAGAACGAAGAAGTGAGAAAGAGATGAAAGCAACGCATGATTACAAAGTTGAATGAAGTTGATATTTGCAAGAAATCGAAATAAATCACAGATCTAACAAGCTCATACATGTGCATAAATTGTATGAATTAAACGCGAGAATTAATTTGCATAAAGCGTAGCCAAGACGCGCTATTTAATTTAACCCACTTTCTAAACGACAAGTAAAAAAACCAACAAAACAAACAAAATCGACAAAAAGCAAAAGAATCAAATGCAACAATAACAACAACAACGACGAGATCAATTAACGAGCAAACAAAATAAGCCTAATAGAATGTGCAAGTGATACATATGAATTTATTTACTTGGTTTTTTTTACATTTACTTATTTACTCACAACGAATTCAAACTAAACGAAAACCGGCTTCTGTAACAACGGACAACAACAACAACAATAGTTTTTAGCAAGAAAAAAAAGTTGACTTAAAACGCATTGTAAACGATACCGATAACGATATCGGAACTCCCCTGCCCGCCCGCTCGCCTGTTAGTCATCGTAAACCACAGCAGCAGCAAAAACAACAACAACAGCAGCAAACTGCAACCGCGCCGTGTAAACTACACCAACAACAACAACAACAGTTGGAAAGGGATAGATGCAAAAGGCTTCAAGACGAAACGAGTTAACGAGCTAAACGCAATCTGAGCGGGGTTCAATACAATTGGCCACAGCAACAACAACAACAACAACAAGTTGTTGGCCATTTTTTGCACAAAGTTCATGAAGCCAATGAAAAAGTTCTGAGTGCAGTTTCATAAACACATTCTTCTGGCAATAATAACATTTTTTGTAGCAACTGCCGGATTCACATTTCACCCAAAAACACACATACAGACATAAACGTCTAGAATTTCTTGGATAATTAATACACACCTCGCCCGTCCATCCGTCTGTCTGTCTGTCACATTTCTGTGTCACTTGCGCTGACGCTGTGAAATTCTTTTTCGAGTTGGCCAACACTTTTTTGAAGTACTTTTTCTGCCGGTTTGCAAAAACACCCAGCAGGTAAGTTCAACAAAATTTATTTGTTTAATAAAACACAAGCTTAACTTAAGAAATTCGCTGCAAAAAAAAATCGCGTTGTACAGCAAAAACTGAGAGCCTGTCAACGGAAATGAGCAAAAATATTTATGTCATTTGATACTTTTGGCCAAAACAAAAGTACATTATTTGAGCGAAATATACAAAAATACATTTTTCTAGTTTTTCGATGGATATCGAATTTTTGTGTACAGCAAAACTCTAGAAATAAGTTTAGAAACATAAAAAGAATTTAGCTGTAACTTAAATCCAGCTTAAACTAAATAATAGCTAATAGTTTCTATTTAATGGGAGTCTCAGTGTTAGTAAAACTTACGAGAGATTTGCAAATTCCTCTTGCACAACTTTTACTTTAAGGTCGAAGATAGTTTGACCTCAACCCACGTAACCGTAGTACGAGTACTCGTAATTGATTATGAATGAAACGTTGCAACGACAACAACAACAACAGTAGCTTCGGGAGCAACAACACAAAACATAATAGCGAAGAAAATTCCATTGAAAGCCGGTGGCCTCTCGGAAAGGCGTGTGGTTTTCCAAAAGAAATTGTCAATTTGTCGAGGAAAAAGTTCAAATTTGCAATAATAAAAAATAAACTTGTTTTCTGTTCAAAAGAAAAGGAGTTCGATTCGATCGTCGATGGGCAACTACAATTGCCACCGGCATACGTATAGATACATTTTGTACAAATATAGATACAAACAGATAGATAGATATGTGTACTCATAGCTACAATAATACGTATATTAACTATTTGCCAGCGAGTTACTCGTAACAACAACAATATATATGCACATATATAGACATGTATTTGAGCCATCGAGACGCTTTCACAAAACTTGTTCACTGGCAAAAACACACCAAGATTTGCATTTGAATTTCTTTTGCGTTATAACGTATATTTTGAATTGTTAAACATTTGTTTAAACAACACAAAGAAAAATACAATTGGCAATATTTAAAACTGCATTTTGACACGAAATTTGTAAAATAAAATCGTACTTAGGAGACTGATAAAACGTTAGAGGGAAGGTCCAAAAGTTACGCAGTAAAATTTCCAGCAAAAATAATTATGCACATTAAAACACAGCCAAATTTTCACTTTTTATTGTAGTTTGTTGTTGTTTGCGGCCTTAAACAATTTTCAAATCACGCACTTGTTGTTTTTATTATTGCTGTGTTTGTTATTCATTGTTTAGCGTATGTTAAAATTGACTTAGTTTGTTGTTTACATAAGCAAAGTATTTACAGTTCCTGTCTGTGGTCATGGCCTGACTTGAAAAGTCGCCTCCAAAGACGCGCTAAAATCGCGCTGTAATCGCGCGTGACTTTTTTCTCAGTTCAAGTTGATTCTTGTAACGGGTGCGGAGTTTGCTGATAAGAAATTTAAAACGTGATTGATTGCAGTTAAACTAGAGCGTGCCTGGGTGGGATCTTATCTACCGGTCAGTCTGTTAACATACATACACAGTGTGTATTACACACATACATGTGTATATATCGTGCAAATTGTTGTTATTTTCTAACAAAGTTCAATTTCCTGTCTGACACTTTTGGCTGCTGCTTCGGCAAATAACTCAAAACCAACAATGACCATTTCATTATTTGTGTTGTAAATCATCTGCTTTTTGTACATTGCTTTTTATTATTTTCTTTCTTATTTTTCTGCTGTTGCTTTTTGTGCGTCAAGTTTGCACGACAAGCCAAGGAGAAAGTTTTCTTTTTTTTTGTTTTTTTGCAAAACAAAAACAAAAGTAAAAAAATTAACGTTAAAATAAAAATTCAAACAAAAGCCAAAACTCCAAATCGCAGCAAAACTGTTAAATGCGCAATGCAGACATGTGATTAACTTAAAGTATATAAACAAATTTATATATAAAAACAATATGTATATATTTGACTTATATAAGAGACACCTTTGGGCTTTTATTATAACAAAGTGGTATTAAAAACGCATAACAATTAACTGACAAGTAAAAAACAATCAAAAGAAAGACAACAAAAGACGACTGCAAATGAATCAAAATATTTTAAGCTTTTGCCCATCGTCACATGAAGTAGCAGATACATAGATACATAAATGCCATTAAAAGTTATAAACAAATCGAGTTAAGAGATAAATTGCAGTATTTGTTACTGTGTCAATATTCAAACATTTGACTGCCCACATAAGCTATGATTAAATTACTTAATTTATGCCGAAAATGTGTCGAGTGAATCAACAAGCGACACTTTCTATCGACCGCACCTTGCGACTCTTGCGTAAGCGCGTTTTTAAACGCATGCAAAACGCGTGCAGGGTATTAAACACCCGCGGATGCGTTGGTCCGTTTCAGTTACATCAGCTCAGCTCTGGGACGAGGTCAAAGCGGGGGCCTGCACTCAATTATGCCGCGACTGATAATTGAAGTAACCCCCCTATCAACCACACCCAAAAAAGAAAAAGGGGCGCTGACTACAAATCAATATGAAATTGTAAATAATTGAGGCAAGCTTTTGTGAATAGCCTTATGGTGACCCTCATTATTATTAGGGCTTCGACTGTCTTGCAGCTTATCAGTTTTGAGCTGCAACTTGAGAATTTATGCGACTCTTGGCTTCCCAAAATGGAAAACACTCAAGTGCATTGATTTCCTTCTGTTTGCCACATAAAAATACTTAAAATATATCGAGACGACCCCAAAACATTTCATTTTCGTTTCTATTTTTGAACATAGCTCGCACACTTGAAGATTTTTGAGTAGAACATGGGGGGAAAAAAGAAGAATTGCCTGTCTCTTTAATTAGTTGAACAATTTTTCAAACTCGTTTTGGGGCAAATGGGGCAAAGATTTAATTAAAACTGGAAAATTATCAGTGGAAATTGTGCTGATAAATTGAATTTTCAATGCTCCTTTAACACTTTTAATATACGAACTGAGATCTGCGTGCATAAAGTGCATAAATGTATCTCCATCTCAACTGCATCTGTATCTGTATCTTTGCATCGTGTGCTAATGTTAATTCAATTATATTCAGTAAAAGTTTTTACGTTTTTCGGCTTGAATGAGAAAATGCACAGGCTTCGGAAGAAAAGTGAAAAATGAAAGCGTTCTTAATTGCAAGAGACGCCATTGTAAAATAATTTCAGTTGATTTTTTCCATTTTTTTTTTGTTACAGTACTTTTAGATATGTCTGTGTCCATGAAATTTAATATTAAACAATAAGCAAGACAGAAGAAACAAATAAAAAAACCAAAAAAATATCTCACAATCAAATCGAATTTATACTAACATTTGCGCAGGCGCAAAGTCAAACACGCCAGCCAGGTACAGATACAGTTACAGATACAGATACAATTGTAGCTGAATCTGTGATTGCATCTTTCACTCTTGGCAACACTTTCGAGCCGACCAGACAATTTCTAATGTGCATTGAATATAATTGAAAAGCCAAGTGTGGCAAACAAAAGCAGTCGTGAGTCGGGGGCAACTTATAAATTGAATTATAATTTCAATTATGGACCGTTAAAAGCGGAAGAAAAGCCGCTGCTGCTGCTGCTGCTGCTGCCATATTGCCACAGAGTCAGAGTCAGGCATTACAATGAGCCTATTGAGAAAGGCCAGGCCGTCACACACAACTGTAAATGAGGTTGTGGCAACGCATGCAGATACATTCAGTTACAGACACAGATGCAGATACAGATACAATCTTGGCATGTCAATCAAGAAGAACAGTAAAATGCTTCTAACGCGCCCCGAGCTGTCTCGAGAGAAATGCCTGACGATCTACAGCAATTTGAGCTATCAAATTCAACGCCCCTGGGTTCAATCTTCTTCTCAATCTTGGCTCGCTTTAATGGCTGCCTAATGGCCACAAAAAAAAAAAAAAATACGATATGTGGGTCAACTAATTATGCGTGGATCGACAACTTAAAGCTAACAACAATAAATTGTCATAAATAATATTTATGTGATAGGTATTGTGGTTTTGTCCCATGGTGAAACACTTTCATGCACAGTTATTGGCCACTTACATAAAACACCTAGAGAGCTGCATGTATTGTTGCTGCCATTGTCGTGCTTGGCTGACCCCATGAAATCACTTTCAATTTTGATACCCTGTAATGTGGGAGGAACAAGCTGTATTACTGCAAAATATAAAATTGTTACTGAACTGTTGAAGTTAATAATTAAAAGAATCTGTTTAAGTAAAATTTACTAAATTTTACTTTACTTCTGTCTTAAAATAAATTTAATTTATGATAGAGTTGATCACTTTAATTAAAGGGTATTTATTCATTATGCATACTTCTCTTATTTACTTACATTCATATTTAGTTGCATTGCTGATGGCGTTGGCTAATTGCCAAATCACTTTAAGCCTGGCTAACAAATGACAACTCAGCGGGGCCAGCTTATTTGGTCTGGTATTTACGAAAAAAAAACGCTTATAACCTTGAATTTTGGTCTTGGGGTCTGTCTGCATGATTTCATCGCTGTTTTTTTTTTCACACATTGAAACTTGTCTCCAACTTGCTCATTATAATTTTCGCCACAATTTCGATGAGTCGTCAACTGGTTTATTCTCTCTTTCTAAAGCGCTATTTCTATCTATATATGTATCTCTCGCTCTTTCTATCAGTTGTCAATTGATTTTTCACTAGAATTTCAATCGATCAAGCTATGAATTGTTTTTGTCGATATTACTTAGTTGTTGTCTGTGCTGTATTACAAAATTGTCTTGCAACATTGGCAACTGGATTTGAGACTTGGCTTAATTTTGCGGTCAGTTTTTTTCTAATTGAATTTGTTTTAACACTTGTTGCAATTTCGTTCGCATAATTGGCAAAACAATGCGCCACATTGGTTATTAACTCATTGAAGCGTGAACAAAGACGTTGCCAGTTTCCTTATTGGCCAAGTTGACCGATGTTACAGTTCCGGCTGTTCGGTGAACGGCTTAAGCATTTAGACCCAATAATAATGGCCAATAATTACAAGCCACGATTTTGCAAAGCCGACAAAAGACCAATACAAAGATAGATGGTCGGTCGGACAAACGGACAGCATAAATAAATTCGCTCAATCAAAAAGAAAAACAACGTTGATTGCCAGCATTTGCTTTTGTTATGGCGATTTTCTGTAAATTGTTGTTGTCGCTGTGGTTGTTGTTGTGGTTGCTCGACTGCCATTGCCGCCAACACTCCGTGCTGCTTGCCTCTTCTTGCTGCAATTTATAGACATGTGTAAATCCTTCATAGTCACGTTCCTTTCGCCTAAGTCTGCCTGTAATTTCCAACTTTAAATCGAACAACGTTTGTCCGTCCACCCGTGATTTAGTGACTCCTTTCGAATCGATCGAATGATTCATGCAACACGTGCAGCACATGCAGCGTGTTGTCGCCGCTTTCCCAATTTTCTTTAGATAATTCTAAGTTTTTTTAAGCGCATTCTAAGGCTGATTTGTATCTCAACGATCTGGCAATGGGATCAGCCATAGCTTAAACGCTAAAGGTCTGATTTGTTGCTGCAACTTGAGTTGTGTGTGTGTGGCAAGTGAAAACAATTTGAAAGTACTCGTTGCAGTTGGAAATGTGAAGCGTGAGTTGAGAGTGTGGGCGTGCATGGAGATTGTGTAATCCCAGCCGGTTGGTCCAGCGTGCTTTGCCACGCCCCCTTCGCCCAACCGATGTCAGCTTTAGGCCGTCTTTAAATATTGCTAAATTCCTGACCACAAAATTATTGGAGACATACAAAAATGCATGTATTTAAGTTATTTGATAACCGTCAAAAATGTAAATTAAAAAATATTTATTTTTATAGATTTAAATTATAGTTGAAATTCTGAAAGTTGTCTAAAAGTTTAATTGAAAATTATTTTTATTAAAATATAATCACAATTTAACAATGTCTCTTTACTTTCTGATTACACATTTGCACTTTATTGTTATATTACCACAAGAGGAAAAACTGTGAAAATCTTGAAAATATTGTAGAAAATGCAGCTGGAAACTTGTTTGCCAATTTCAGGTTGCATTGCCTGCCACTTGAGCCCTTTCCGCTGAGTCAGAGCCGGTTTGGAGATTGCATGACATGACCAATGCCCACATGTCCGATTGCCTATTGGTTTTTCTCACAAGCTGCCAAAGTCAATTATGAATGAATAGAAAAAAAAACTAAATAAAAATTACAAATCTTGATAGATTGAGTCAGGCTGTATCTGGTCGGTTTGCGCAACAATTAAGCACAATTACAATTTTGTGCAATTAAATATTGTATGTATATTGAAAACACGTTTGTTTGGTCACTGGTAATCAATTTTGAACCGACTTCCGCAGTGAATAAAGACTTGTATTTATGCATATTAGGGAAAACTTTAATCGTTAAGATTGAGCTTCCGTTTGCATGGTAAATTCGATTATTTATACTCGTTATGTATCTCATGAGCAGGTTGCATTTGCAACACCTTTAAATTGATTAAATCTATGTAATTTAATTAAGTTACCAAATGGAATTAAATGCACGATTGCAATCGAAGCAGATTTGTTGCAATTAGTGTAGATTGTAATTGATACTCGTATAAGCCAAATACAGAAAAATTATGCAATTGTCACACATGTTTGGAGAATTACGAATTACGAGTACTTTGTAACAGTTTCGCTTTTAATTATCGGTAAAGTATCTCAGTTAAAATTGTTGTCGAACTGTCTCTCTGTCGTCTGTCTGTGTGTCTGTCTCGCTGTCTGTTATTCACATAACACTGACTGACGTTTAATGCCATAAGCCGATTTTGGTGTTTTCATTTTTGACTTCTCAAACTTCCTGCTCATTATTATGAAAATATTGTGAGTACACGAGCCGACTGACTGACGAGTTTCATTGGAAATTATGCCAAGCTGAGATCGCCAAAACTGAATGCCAACTATTGTGTGTTTTGTACGAGAAACATAGAGAGGAAGAAAGAGAGACAGAGAGAGCGGTAGTTTTGCAGCAATTGTATCTCACAGATACATTTTGCGTGCTACGCGCTTTCCGCATTACAGGCAGTCAGTCATCAAATCGCTTCCACGCTCCCATCAAGATGAACGACCCCGTAGCGACCAGTGACGTTTGCATTCTTGCAGATACTTGCACATAATAGATACAGATACATCGCTGCATCTTCGCCTGCGTACCTATTACGTGTCGTTCACTTATGCAGATCCAGCTAAGCACTTGAATGTTTTCAATGCGTGAGGCAACTGAACTGAACAGCAGCTCAGCAACAGGCAATGTATCTGCATCTGCGTTTACATCTCACGGATGCTTCGGTCTGCATCTCTGCGCTACACACTTATTATAATAATTTTTGAAATGCCTGCGCCTTCCGCGTTTATTACACTTTTAATGCGCTTGCCCTCTAATGGGCCAGACCTTATCAACCAGGCTATCCGATATAATTATGCACTTATAGAACTACCAACAACGTACTCATTTAAGTCTGCCACTTGGCGCCCAATGGGCTGGGGGGCATGGTCATGTAATGGCGACGCGACGCTTCGCTTGATTGATTTGTTGTTTATGCAGTGTGTGTGTTGCATGCGTGCGTGGCATCTACTCGTTATGTTTGTATACAAGTTGGGTGTGGTTGTGTGTTGTTCCCACTGCCAAATGGCCACATAATCAAAATATTTTGTGTTGTGGCAGACATGCAAGCAAATAAACAATGCACAATTCAAGGGGAAGGCTTTTGCTAAAGGTCATCATATGTGGAATTTCACAAGACCATAAATAACATTATCCATACATCATCAGTATCATCATCACCATCATCTTCATCATTACAACGTTGTCGATAGGCAGCCAATGGCCGACGTTCAAAGTTCAGGCCAAATGCTTTGCATTTGAAGCGATCTTGGCAACATCTCTAAGTCGATCTGCCTCTGTTTTTAGCCATGACTGACCAACGGCGCTTTTTGCGGCAACCAAAGCTGAACAATACGGCCATAAATGTTTTTCTTTATGCCTCGCTCTTGACCGGTTTGTACAGCTAAGCTAATGCCCAAAGACGAACCGATATCGAAAGACATCAAGTTGCCGGCTGCCGCAGTAGCTCCAAAAAAGAGACAACGGCACATTTTGCAATGCGACGAGGTCAAGGAGCGCAGCTAAAAGAAAACAAATCTATAGACATAGATATAAACATATTTCGCTCGCTAAGCAAAAAAAAAAGAAAAGATAAAATAATCTAGCCGTAATATCGAGTCACATTAGCCGCTGTCTGAGCTTTTATCTTGCCTCTGGCAAATAGTTAATAATATTATTATATTAATGCTTCGCTTTTGCATGCGATCTGTTTATTTTTGTTGGGTTTTGTGGTTGTGTTTTGCTTTTGCCAAGGCTAAGGTCGTAGATGTATGCTGCGTGGTCAGAGGAGCTGAAATCGTGGGCGCTGTTATTTCAATGTTAAACGCATGTTAAGCCAATGTTAAGCACCGCACTTGGGGTGAAAGCAATGGCAATGAACGTTGGATGTACATTGTGTACACTTATATCATATCCATTCAAAACGCAAAGCCCATGAAATTGAAAGAGAGTTCAATGTTTTTAACTTAAGTATTGAAATTTGAGAGAGACAAATGCAATTTAATATTGTTAAAGTTGATTATAGCTGACTATAGTTAGGTATTGTTTGAAGACATGTTATTGAAGTCTAAAAAATAGTTTAAATGAGGAAAATTATTAAATTAAAGAAAGATTTTATTTAGGAAATACACATTTTCATGTGAGAAAAATAATTCTCAATTGACAAGAAAGCTTTGCGGTTGAAATATGCCACAAGTGTTCCTCTACAAATCTACATTCCATTTTTAGTCGCAGCTTATCTTCCTGTTACACAACAAGTTTATTAACAGAATGCATCCAGGATGCTGTCAATCACAATTAGGTGAACTTTTCCGTCTTGAAAATTGCCTAGTTCTGCTTACATCACTTTCCACATGCAATTCTTATTATGCAATTGTCTCCTAGTTGCTGTCGCATTTTCAGATACAAGTACTAAATCGGTATCTATAAGCTGCAGCTGTATCTGTATCTCGTGCTGCAACTACAAACGGAACTGATCACTTACGGGAAGAGAGACGTGACCAGTCGCAAGGGGGACTAATAATAAACACAAGGGGTGCATATGCACACTGATACAGATACATATCGTTATAGGTCTAATTATATATATATGGAAAATGGTTTCATTCACGGCTCGAGCTGCTGTTTGGGAAGTGCATAAATGAGGAAGTTGCTGCGCATTCAAGGGGAGCTTCCCCCTTCACTCTCTCTCCCTCTCTCTGAATCTTACACCACATTCTTCGTCGGTAAGAAAATGAAAATGCATTTCCATGCTGGCGGCAATGAAAATTTTCACTCAACAAAAGCGCTTTGATTAGGCGGGCGGTATTTGGAATATGGGGAGAAATGCCTTCGCCTATAGATGCATTGGCTTGCCACATGCTTAACGGCATTTGCTGTCTTATGATTTATGTGGCATCCACAACAAAAGACACAACTCTATTTGGCAGTGTCATAGAGCGAAAGAAAATTCCACACTCATATAACACACAACAAACTTAACCTTTTATCTGGGCAAAGCATTAATTTAATTTCAAATATTAAAAATATATCTTTTTATGTGCAGAGGGCAGAGTCGAGTTTCTCAGATGCCTCTAGCAGCTGACTAGCTGCCTCTGTTCCTCCCCCTCCTCGTCATGCTTGACTGCCAATGAAACTGAAACATAACGCTACTTTTGCTTTTTTATGTGCAGGCGCGTAATTAAGTTGAAGCTGCCGAGTTGAGGTGGCCAGCCTCTAGTTTCAGTTGTACTTTGTATCTGTATCTACCCCCTGCAATCTACATACTCGCACACGGGAAGCTATGCTAACTATGCCATTGCCACGCACAGTGAGCGTAACAAGTATATGTTCGGGTTGTCGCCGTTAGACGTTATACCATCTCCACAGTCTCTTATAATAATCGCAGTGTGTTGCAATCCTTTGTTAGTTGAACGAGTAATAACTGAGAAGAGTAAAATATTTATTTGCTTCTGTTTAATATATTTCAGGTATCTTAAGTATTTTATCTTAGTTTACCTATCAATTTGAGTATATTTTTTTTACTAATGTTAACTATGAGTTCGTCAAGCTGTCGAATTGAATAATCGTATTTGACAGAGTTACAACTGGTAAATACAATTATTTTTGTATCTCATCTTTGCATCTTAAAGTTAGATAGATTCTTCTATTAATTATTTTCCATTCTTTAATAATACACAGGATTCTTCTTACAGTATATTCTAAATAATCAGAAGACTGTCGTCTTTCTAGAATCTATCTTATAATGGTTCGGGCCAATTCAATTATCCGAAGAAGCTGTTATCTTTTAGAACTCTGCTTCCTTTCACAAAATTAGTACGCGGCTACCATTCTTAATTATTATTTTAATTATTATTATTTGCACAGTACTTAAAGCCTTCGAAATACACTGTTAACAAGACTCATCTATGTGATAAATGCCTTTTTCAGTTACCTGTCAAGTTTTATTATTTATAGATCAGAGAATGTTTTTGTAAGTAAATTAATTTGTTATGGATTGAAGCTGTCTCCCTCTTGCTTTCCTTCTCTCTCTTACTCTTATTCTCTATCTCTGCCAAATAGTGTTAAATTCTATTTATTTGCGAGCTGAAAAGCATTTGCCATGCCAGGCTACCACATTTGATATTCACGACGCTTCAGTTCGTTCAACTTTCAATCAATAATAACTCTATAATATTTGGTCAGCCTTTTCATGCTGGGAGGAGAGCTTTCGTCTTTCGTATTTCTATGGTTTTTGATTATTTATTATGAACATGACGCGTTCCTGCTAATTAACTACAAAAAAATGCTGAGTTTTTGTTTAATTTGCCGAGCTTTGAAATGCAAATAAGCAGCTTGAATTTGGCTCGTATTTCGTGAAGGGAAGTTCTTTGTTTTGGCTCACAAATGTGATGAGACGCTTTAAGCTTAGTTGATTGTTGTCTTTGAATGATTATAAGTGCTTTGGCCTACACCTCTGGCCATTGCAATAAGGACAGACACTGCAGATGCTTTGCAACCGGTCAAGGTGAAAGTTGCGACACCTGCAATCGAGTCCAAAGTCGCGAATTTGTCCCGCGGCAAAGCAGCTGCGGCACTTGTTGCACAGCCTCCAAAGTCAAGCTGTCCATTAATTTTTGACAAATTAATTGTCCGGCTAAATAGCAATTTGCTTTTGACTTTAGTATGTGCGCAATTAAGTCGCGCTTTTGACTTTGTAACTTATCAACTAAAATTAATGCATAAATTAAGATGCGTTGCGCTCAAGTGGAAGTGGAAGTGGTTGCAACTTTTGCAAGGCGCGGCAATGTCAATGCTTGAGCAAATTAACTTGAGCTTCATTTGCAGTGACATTTGCAGCAAATCAACGGCGGGTTGACACACGAGTGCCATGTTGCAGCAACGCTTTTGCTACCAAGCGTTTTCTGCTCCATTGAAGCATTCAATTGAGGAGCGACTCCAACTCCAACTCGGACTTGGACTTGGACTCTTGGGCGTAGACATGCTACAAAAAGCAAATGATGCCACTCAACTTGTTTTTTCTCTCTCTATCTCTTTCTGTTTGTTTTGTTGTACTCGTAGAAAGTTGCAGTCTGTGCTGTGCAGCAGACGACTATCTGCATTTCGAGTGGTGCATTTGTCAGTTCAGTTAACGGTTAGAAAAGAACGGCATTAGCCAACAGCAGCAACAACAACAACTACAACAACAGCATCAGCATTAAAGTCATTTGGGCTTTTGGGGGATTGTGTCATTGACTGCGCATAAATAACCAATCATAAAAGTCTGGTCATAATGTATAAAAGCACGCATTAGAAATGCTTAACCGGTTTCTGACTAGCTGCTGCCTCTTAGCCCATTGATGTCAGCTACAGTTACATGCAGAAGAAGAGGAAGTTGCGAGTGTAAAGAATTTGCTTAGCAATAGGCTACAAATTATGTCAAATACATTAGCTTAATGACAGCCTAGATATTAAGGAATAATAAAAGAAGAAATGTTAAAGTGTGTACAGTGCTTCGTTAACAGGCTGTTAATTAACAGTGTCGCTGATAGGCCGAAAATTATGTGATATATATTAACTACAAAAATGTTTTTTGCCTTAAAAACTAAGTTAAATTGAATTTAGATATAATGAGATTATTAAAAAGTTTTTTGTTTTTAAAAGCATTTGACAATGTTAACAGTCTCCAACTGTTAAATAACAGTGAAACTATTTTTAATTGAACTTCATGCGACTGTGATAAGTCAAAGTTTACACTGAATATAGATTGTTAAAAAGCTTAAATATTATTTTAATTCAAAAGTATTAGCTTATAAAGAAGTAAATTTAATGAAGACATTATCAATTTAATTAAAATATTTTTAAAATTAAATAATTAATTGTAAAGCTGCTTTTAAGTGGACGCCATTATTATAAATATGTAAAGTTGATTTATGCCTAATAAGACAGGCTAAAACTTCTTGCTACCAAATTAAATCAATTCTACAGCCACTTGTTGCCAGCAAACTCACAACGAGGCGTTGGCCACTTTATGATGCAGTCCCATCATCATCATCATCATGATGATGAACATCATGATCAATATCAACAGCAACATTAACAACTGCAAAGTTGTTGTCGTCTTCTGTCTTTGCCTGTGCCAACAAATGACAACTTGCAAAATGACTCTGGCTGCATAATTTATGCAGATGTAGATGCAGATGTTGTTGCAGTTGCAGTTGCAAGCAGCCAGTTTTGAACGACGCATCGGTTAGTAACTGGCAACTTGGTAACTTGGCAACTGGCGGCATTTAGTGTTGGCTATTAAGGCGAACGCCCATGCATATTCAGTGCCATAATCCCAACGGTATTTTAATGCCAAATGCTTACTCACTTGAATGCTGTAGACAAGAGAAACCCGTTTTTCCGGTAATGACCTTCAGTGTTTGCTTTATTATCACCTCCCTCCACTCCCACTCCCTCTTCTTCCCTAGACGACGCAGTCTGAGGCGGGTTCACTTACTTCATTTGGAGCTGTTGAAATTCTGCTGAATCCACAAATGGTAGCAATACAAACTTCCTGAACATGCGATGCAAGCAATTTAAATGGTTATTCTTCTAGATTCAAATCTAAATTTGACTGTTGGCCCCCATTTTAGAGCCATCAAACGCACACTTAAGCCAACCACAAAAGCAATTTCAATTCGAGTACGGATTACGATTACAAAGCACCCCCTCCAGGGCCATTAACTGTACACGATAGCCATAGAAAATGCCAAACAATTAATTACATATGACTGATTTCAATAGCAAATCCAGTTCTTACCATATTCCATGTCACTGCCCTCCTCTTGTTAACTCGGCCCACTCGCTTGGCTGTCACTCTCGATGCTCGATGCTAATGATCAAATCCAACAGCCGTCCAAATGGAATTTCTGTTAATTAAACAGTTGTCAGCAGCAGCAGCAAAAGCAACAGCAGCACCGCAACCAACTACAGTTGAGATTAGTTGAGCACCACACGACCAACTTTCCGCTCCAGCCTTCTTCTGATCTCTGATCTATTAATCGGCGACTGCTCACTGCGCTTTCAATGCGGCTGGAAAACAGTGTTAATAATACTTTAATATCACTTAAAATTAGATGAAAGAGATGGACAAATAGTGGCAGGCAGAACAGGTTTATTGCTTATCATCAATTTCTAAAGAAATTGCATATATTTGATACTTCTATCAACCTCACTATTTCTGATACTGATGAAGAAAACAATTTATAAACTGTTCTTTCCTCTGCGTTTTTAAATTCTTCAAATTTTTCTTGCAAGCTTAACACTTCTTAAAGCTACATACATTCTTAGAAGGTGTCAAGCTTGCTAACATAATTTTATAATACAGTGGAAATTTCCTAGATTTTTTTAAAATTTTTTAGTGGAAAAGAATAAATCGTAGATCATAAGATTCACTCCCTTATGAGTTAGGATTTTATTATTAAGTACTATGGACAGTTTGTAGCTCTTTCACTATTATTTCCTAGTTGAGAAGCAATTAAAGTACTCGTAAAATTGAGTACGCATTCTCCTAAAAATGTCACAAGTTTCACTTTCTCTCAGTCGCAGCAAAATAAAGAACTTAAAGCCAACTCATGTCAGCGCAGCTGTTTAACAGCAGTTTTTACAAATTGTCTAATTATTTGAGCCATAAATTAAAGTACAACCTACTATCTGCATATTTACATAAACATGTCATATTAATTGCACTTAATTCTAAGTCTTTCTTAAAATGCAAATGGTATAAAGTTTTCTAATTGCATTTGATTTTTACTGGCTCTGACCATAAAGTGTTGCCTGAAGTTCGAATGAAATGCCATTTAAATAGGTGAATTGCCAATGAATAGCCGGTTCTCGTTGGGTCACAAGAACAAGTGTACACCTTGGCCGGTTTGGCGATTAAAAGTGGTAAAAGCAAACCACTTGCCATTTACCACTCACCAGTTGGTACTTGGCACGTTAACCTTGATAAACGCTTCTATTTTTTTTTTTTTGTTAGTGCGCATTGAAAGGCATAAAAAGCCAAGTGTTCAAGTGCATAAAACTGGCTGCAACTTGGTCAACACAGCTTGGGAGAGTGACAATACAATAAAGCTTTTAGCTCGATTACAAACTTTGGTGTCGATTATTAATGCATTGCAAAATGCCAACACCTCGATGTCAGAGCCACGCTTGGCCTGGCCTAAAGACGCAGACAGGGGAAGAGAGGAGGGGCAAAGAAATACGAGCGCAACGTGCATCGAATTCGGGTCATTGCTTGAATCTTGGCGCCGCCACAATGTTGCGGGCGGCAAAAGGCACGGATTTAACATTTGGTAATTCGATTTGCGAGCCAAAAAGCAAAGAAAAAAAAAACAAAGCGCAAAGAAAAAATATTGAAATTGCATGCGCCCCTTAGGGGCATTGAACTGTACAGTATGCACAATACTTGTAGTTGTTGTAGTTGTTGCTAGTATGGCAATTGTTTTTGACAACAATCGAATTAATGTTTTTTTTTGTTTTCATATTTTTCCAGGCAAACAATAAAAACCTAAACGAGCAACAAAACGTGCCAGGAACAAAGTTGAAACAGGTAAGAGAAAAACGTTTTTCTTTTAAGCTCTCTCGCTATAAGTATGAGTCCATAATTTTCCATAGAAATTCACACAGAATGCAAAAATGCGTAACCGCGAACGAAACGTTGCTTGGCATGCAACTTGGCCATTTTGGTTGCCAGCCACGCCCATAGCGCCCACTTTACTCCTCTACCGTGTAATTTGTAAGTGCAACTGCAGGCTGCGAATGCAATTGAAGAGCTGTCAGAGTATGGCATGTAAAACACTTGTAATTCGATGCGACTGCCACTAACAATGTGTCTGTCTGTCTGTCTGTCTGAAGGGGTTAAGGGGACAGGGGAGGGGCAAGTCTCACGGACTGCCCCGTGTCGCAACACCGGGAAGCATTGGCAACAGCTTTAGTAGTAGTAAATGCAACTTGGCAACTGTCGAAGCCCCACACAGAACTGATGGCAACAGTTCGTTAGCAGCATATCAATTGAATACCTTAATTTGCCACACATTAAACAATGTGCGCAGCACATCGAATTGACTATCGACAAACTTTAACAAAGCAAAGGGAAAAAGAAAAGTGAAATTGAAAAGAAAATTGGTATTCGATTGATAAGAAAACATTTTAATTCAATATTGACTTTAATGCGTTTCGCCACAAAAAAAAAAAGATTATCTAGATTGTTAATAATAATAATAATAATTTATTATAAATTGTTAGCAGTAGCCAAACGAACACTTTATTTGTTTTCATCAATTATGTTTTTTTAAGTATTTGATGATGACTATTTCGGTCATACTTTTAATTGTCCATTACAGAAATTAACAAGAAATTATTATAATTTTGGAAGAGAACTCTTTTAGATAGTTTATGTGACAGTCTGTAAAACATTTTCTGACAAAATGATAATTAACTCGGCAACGTTTTTAAATTGTTGGCATTAAATGAACAGAATTTCAATGGCCACAAGAGAGATCACGACAACAATTTGCGTGCCAACATATGAAATAAATTTCAAATCTAATTATAATTAGTTTAATAGTTTAAAGTGTCTACAATTGTCTCCCTTTTGTCAATGCTACTCCCACTAAACGGTTGCTGAAGACAATTGAAAAGATTTTCAGGTTTAGAAAATGTACAGAAATAGAGACAAAACGAGAAACAACAAATGGCAGCTGCATTGCAACGTTTAGTCTGAGAGATTTTTTGTTTTATGTTTGGAATGAGCGAAGATAACAATAAAACTTTCCATTTCTAACTCAAAATTACACTATAGAGCAAAACAAAACAAAGCAAGACAAATGTATCTTGTTAACCGTCTTAGTTTTTTCTGCTTTCTTTGCTGCTCGGAAATGTATTTTAAGCTTCCCCAAAAATATCTCTGTGTGGCATGTGATTGCGAATGTGGCACACGTGGCACAATAACAGCGTGTTTTTGTTGTAGGCGACAAGAACCAATTAGTGGCAACATTTATGAGGCAGAACAAACAATTAATTAAGGCAGCAACGATTAGGTGCTAAACTGCTGGATATTCAAATGATGCAAGTTGCATGTTATATGTACATATACATATGAAACAGCTCCCCTTATATTGCAGCATTCGCTTGATTGACAAACTGAAAAATTGCATATGTTTCGAGGGAGGAAATAAAAAAGGGGGGCAGACTCTGCTAAACAAAAGCTGTTGACAATGTGTTGAATTTAATGAAGAAAAATGTCACTCACACTTAATGCCATAAACTGACAGCAGCAGCATCTCAGTCGGTTACTGTTGTTGTCTGCATTAAAAGTGCATTAAAGCAAATTGCACAAAAAATATATGACGAAAAAAGTAAATCGCACCGTTTTACAGTGCGTGAGAAACGAGTCGCGGCAAAAACCGCTGGAAAAACGCGCAGAAAAGTTGCGATGGCGATTGCAACAGCGCGCTGTCAAAATGATAATAAGCGTGGACGAGCGGGGGAGAGGGAGGGAGATGGGTGCTGTCAGCGACCGTTAGATAAAGCGATAAGCAGCAACATCGCTTCAATATTGCCGCGCTACCTCAATTGAAAATTGTCAATTGAGGTTTCTCTCTCCATCTCTATCTCTATCTGTGTCCCTCTCAAACTGATGCCAATTTTGGCGTAGGCGACAGTGAAAGTTGTTGCTGTCAGTTGAAGCGATTTGGCCGCAAAGTACACACAGGTAATTAATGCCAATTAAATGTCAAGTCGGAGCCCAAACACGCGCTGAATCTGAGATCTGAGACTAGAGACGGGCGTGTTAACAACGGCAACTCAATTGTTTGTTGACCGCGTCGGAGCAAACTTTGACTTTCAAATGTGTTGCAACGTTGCACTGATTAATTAAGCCCCCACCCCGCTCCCCTCGACAAATGCATTTCTAGTTCGTTTAACGGCAACAATAAATGCAAATGCAAAGACAGACGATGCCAGCTCAATTGATTTCATTTCTCACGACCAGTCGACGTCAGTTGCTGTCAGACTCGTGAGTTTGCCAGACTGTTGCAAGTTGCAACTTGCCTCAATTAAACATTGCAGCCAAGCAGCTGCTGTTGCTGTTGTTGGTGTTGCTGTTGCTGTGGCACCCGCACAACAAACCCCGAGACCATGCGTCATGCACTTTCTACAATGCTCGGCGAAAACAAAAGAAAAGTGCGAGTTGCCGGCGGGTCGATGGGCAACAGCTACAGCAACATCAACAGCAATAGGAACTTGTGTTTGTGCTGTAACTGCAACAAAGTTATTTATGATTATTTAATGCAATATTGTTGCCGCTATTGTTGCTGTGCTTGTTGTTGCCTACAGGTTCATTGCCCAAAAAGTTACAATACCAAATTTGCCATGCAGCATGTGCCTTGCCCGCCAGCAACCCCTTTGGCTGTCGACACTCTTCAGCTTTTCTTTTGCTGTCGCTCTTATCTCGACTTCCATTGAACTCTGAACTTGGCCAGCATCGCAGCAGCTCACTGGCTTTCTTTAATTGTTAAGCAGCAGCAGCAGCAATAACAATAACAACAACAGCAATCAACATGTTGTCGTAATTGCCTTTTGTCCTTGCAATCTAACAGCGCTGCGTATACGTAACGTATTATCTGTTGGTTTTGGCAAACCTTGTATTAAATAATACCAGTTGGTTGCACAAGTCTATTTGGGCCAATAATTGCATTTGGCCAGCTCACAAATTGGCAACTTTAAGTGGCATATTGTCATGTTGGCCTTTTGGCATAATTTACAAGCGACTAAACTAAATTTAAGTGCACGTCTAGACAGAAAACAAACACAAATTTAAACACTTTGACCAATATTTTGCAACATATTATTAACATGATCTCAAATGTCAATTTTAAACCTAAATTACGAGTATTATTTGTTGGTGCTGTTGTTGTCTCCAGCTTCTGTCCGCAAATGAACTCCCTTGTCGGTCTGTCTGTCAGGTTTTCTGTCTGTCTGTTTTGCAAATGCAATGCAAATAGTTGCTGACCTTTGGTATAAAATTACAGTGCACACATACAAACATATAGATAAATGCAGACATATGTACACTTCAACAGTTGTTGCTCTGTTTGCTTCGTGGCATGCCCAAAAAAACATATTTGCCAGACTACATTTTCTTGCCCATAAAATTGGTTTTGGCAAATTGTTCTTTGCTTCATTTACTATAACTGTTGTTGTTGATTTTTTATTTTTTTGTCCTTATTTAATTGTGCAATAAAAGCCTCTAAAAGGCAATCAGAAGTAGCAAATAAGCGAAAAACTGGCTAAGAATCCGAGCCAGTATTTAATGTTACGCAAGATTCTTGCACACTTTTACAGGGCATATAAAACTGAATGAGATTTATAGATATCTAAGTTGGTAGAGTCGTTTAACTGCCATTGTATTGCATTATTTGTAGAAGTCGCTGGGCGTTCATTGTTTATGCGTTCTACTCGCACTTTTGGCAAGATTTGAATGTAAACCGGTTGCAAGTGAAACTTTCAAAGAATAAACAATTGCTAGACTGCGACACGATGACTTAATGCCAACGGCAGACTATTTGGCTAAAAAAGCCACAAAAGCCAACATTTGGTGCAGACTCTTTTGGCATTTCTGCCGTTGACTGGACCAAACCACAAATTGTGGGCAACGAGCGAAGCTAACTGACTGTTGGGTCATGAGTCATGAATGCAACCGCAAACTGCAACGGCAACGACAACTGTCTTGGCCAGGCCAGGCCAAGTAGCCTGACAGCCAACAAATGGTGCATGCCAAATTGTTGCTTGCCACAAAACGGCGACAAAATTTCGAATATACTTGCACATATCCCACGCAACAGGTTTTTTCCTTTTTATATTTAAATATATAGTTTTTTATTACAGTCTGCCACAGCTAGTCGACCAGAAGTTCCTTTTTTTTCTACGCATCATAAAGTGTTTTTTTACTATGCATAATTAAAAATTCAACAAAATTATAGAGTTGAGAACCGGAGCTAAGAACTTAAGTATGTGTGTATGTGTGTGTGCGTGTGTGGTCATAAAAAGATGACGGGCACTGTGTGAAGCGATACACAAAGTTGAAATGCGATGCCCGCTTCAAGTAAGTGACACATTTCGCTCTTGCTTTTTTCATTTGAGTTTTGGGACTCCTCATTTATTTAATGAAGCAACATGTTGTGGCAACACATGTGCGTCTGGGCAGTAAATGCGATGGAGTTGCAGTTGGCAATGGAAATGGAAATGGAGGAGCAACTGGAGGCCGAACCTGTTCTCTGGGCACCAAACAGACGCCATGCCACGCCACGTTCGGTTGCATGAATGAATGCGTTTCCATTTATTTAATTTGCAGGCTTTTGTTGTTGTTATTGTTGTTGTTGTTGCTGCTGCTGCAGCTGCACCCCAAAAGTCTGGCGTCGTTTCATCTTTTGCCCTTGCCTCACGCAAATGAAAACGAAGACGACGCCAATCTGTGGCGACATGGGAACTTAACCTTGAATCATTTTGCTAAAGAACAACAGTGCGTTCATACATACATATTCATACATACTTACATAAGTATGTATGTATATGCATTCTGCTGTTGTTATGTGCAGTTAACATACAGCCAGGTTGGTTAAATGAGTCTTGATCAAAAGAAGTTGCCGCAAATCTGGCTCAATTCACACACCCATCAAATTTAAATCCAAATGCTTCTTGAGTTGGTGTTCAAGAAGTGTCTCTGCTGACAGATCAGGTTAATTGATAGCAAAATTGTGAAGAAAAAGCAGAAATTAGAAGTGTGAAACCATAGAATCAGTCAAAATGAGTCTTGTATCATGATCAACGTGTGATTTCAAGTCAGTTGCCATTGAGAGGCTTTTTTAAAACCCAATCTGTTATATCTTTCCACATAATCGCAATAGATTCGCCATGTAAACAATTCCCTTAAATCAGATAATTGCAGAAAGGTTTGAACTAACAACTCCAGCAACTTCTTTCTAGTTTTCCCTATTAACAATCTCCCCACCACTAGAGACTTTAAACTTAATAAACAAACTTCTTCATAATTTAATTGCTGCTGTTGTTGTGGTCTAACAAGTTTGTTGGTTTGTTGTGTTACCTGTTGACAAAAGCCACAACCACTGTCTGCCCCTTACATCCGGGCAGCTCGACTCCAAAGTTGGCTAATGGTTGACTTGAAGCTTGAAGAACGAGTGCCATTTGGCTAATGACTTATTTGAATTGGCTTTAATTGCACAAACCTGAGTATAGTTGTTCTACGAAATCAAATGCCTAAACTTAATTAGTTCTGAAGTTTGATTTTGCTGGCTTTGAGTTGGTTTATTAATGAAGTTGGCATTGAATTCAAAGTTAGACTGAAATCAGAGTTAGACTCTGCGAAATGGTTTTGAACTTGTCAAATGGCGGATATCCTATGATTGCATAACTTCCACCTTTTAAGTTAAATAGAATGCATATCAACTTTACAACGGAAGTTTCGAATGTATAAATAATTAAATGCAAATTGAAGATTATATCAAGTTATAAGTAACATAATGTTCAGAATGTGGCTTAAAATATATATATTTAAATCAGAAGTAGAAAAAATGTGGAAATATAAGTTTTATTTGAAGCTAAAGCATAAATAGTAGAAGTAAAATCAGTTTAAGTACAAGCGCAAGATTATTTTTTACTTGAAAAAAAAGATAGTTCAAGAAAAGTTTAAAATGTATAGAGTCTACAAAGATATTTGCAGTAAATTAAAGAATAAGAAGAGCTAAGAATAAAAGCAATGTAAAGGTAGAGTTACAAAATAATAAAAATAATTATATAGACTTAGTAGAATCTGATATGTAAAGTAAAATTTCAATATGTCGTTATTTCGGCCTTGAACTTTTAACTTTGACAATGTCGATTGGCCATTTATAGATTAAACGTGGTAGTTTAAAATCAAACTAACATACGCATATTAATAGAGACTTTTGTTCTAATCAGAATAATCGCGTCAGAGCTCGATTTCCATAGCTCTAAGCCACAATTTTTGCGTCTAATTGCCAGCTGCCTTTTATGGGCTATCGACTCGGAGTCTTAGACGGAGACTGAGACGTTGACATTTAAAGCAGCGCCCACAACATCCGTTGAGGCAAGCGGAGCCCAACCCGAAAAAAACACTTTTAGCTCAGGAATTTGCTCATATTCATATCGTATATTTTAATTTGCGTAAATATTGGATCAGTCATCGCCCATAAAACTCGAATAGTTCAAGTCAGCCGATCCATAGAGTTTTTCTAGGGGAATAAAAATAAATTTCAAAGTGCTGGGAAGTGTTTTGCATAATCCGAAAGAAGACAGAACTGTGGCATGCATATCGCAGGTGTATATATCTATATCTAAATCTATTTGCATAACGTTCAACATATATAAATAAACATCTGAGTAAATGGAAACTGGGAAATGGGCAAGAGAAGAAACGTCAGAAGCCGCAAAGAAGCTGTCGACGCTGCCACGCATAAATCTCCCATGTAAATGTGGAACAAACTCAAATCTGAGAGCGAACTCTAATTTAAATATCTCCGCAGATCATTTCTCGTTCTCGTTATGCCTGGCTATTATTTGTCTGCTTGATTTTTGACTTCTGTGGAATCTCTCATGGTGATTTGTAGAGCTGTGAATTGGAACTGTGACTCAATTGGAGCAACCAAGTGGCAGAGTGGCTAATGGAGCATTTGATTAGATTGTTAATGCCGCAGCTGCTTGATTCAATCACCATCGATGTTACATTCTCTTCTCGTTTATGAGTTGTACACAGATGTATACAAAATTCCAAGCATTTTGTTCACGCATCAATGAAAGCCCCCAAGCGGCAATTTGCACATTCGCATTGGCCAAGTGCAAACAGTAAAGAGGTAACAAAAAAGCAAATATCCAGTGAGAGAGAGATGGAAAAAATGCAATCGAACCAAATGAGAGACAAGAACTTTCCGTATGCTGTTGGTGTTGGCTGAAACCTGTTGGCCCCATTTGGACTCTGATTCTCTCAGACGGCGGTCAGTTAACTGTTTTGTTGCCTGTTGCCAAATGCAAAAATATTGAAATGGGTTGACGGCACAGCATGGCACAAAAACGGGTTTCGGCCAAAAAAAAAAAAATACCACAAAATAACACTTTAAACATTCTGCTGCATCAATTAAATTGCTGCCCAGCTGACCGAGTTTAGACGGCGACCAATTTTGGCTTTATCGGTCGGCTAACGAGCTAACACCCCGTCCTGTCTTTGGCTCCAGATCCGTCTTGTTTGAAGCATGAAATATATGCAGATTTATTTGTGTTACATTTCAACTTGACTTGATATCTCCCTCTCTCTCTCTATTTGTGTTGGGAAATGAAATGTAAACAGCATTCCTTAAAGCGAGAGTTCCGCAGCCAAACGAGATGTTTGCCCGGCTCGGATGTCCCTTCTCTTGTGTCCACTTTTATGGTCAAATAGCGCCACAATTGGTAGCCAGTTTCTACAAACTGTTTCACTTATCTCCCTTATGATTTATAAACTGTATCGAATCAACGTGAGAATTGTAGCCCCATTTGGCCTCCATTTGGTTAGCAATTGCATGAGAATGCAACCTCGTTTGGGGCCATAAACAAATTGGCAATCGATGCCGCAACGAGCAACCAAATGCAAATTGAGTGAAAGAAAAAATGCAAACAATTAACGAAAAAACAAACAAACAACAACCTGAGCTCAAATTTATGTGTAACACGGCCAAACAAATGCGATATGCAAAAAAGATGAATATACAGCAACAACAGCAGCAACAACAACAACGGCAACATTTGCATGCCACAGTTATGCAATTGGGTACGCTTACCCCCTCTGTCTCCCTCCCTGCCCCTTTCGATGCCAATTATTTTTTTTTTTTGCGGTCGGATTGCATTAAGCAAAGATTTATGTTTATTAACGTTTAGCCAAAACGCTGACCCAAAAAAACTGGAGCAGATGTTGCTGCTGCTAAAATCAAGCGTAGCAACGAGTTGTAGACGTTGCACGCCGCCAACAATCAACAATCAACAATGGGTCAACTTTCGTTGGCGTTGATAAATGAGCCAAAAAATGCAAGAGCAGAAAGGAAGATAAAGACAGAACTGTGACTGTATTCAGCTTTGTTGTTGCTGTGTTGTTGTCGCCGTTGTTGTCAGCAGCAACACTTTCCCAATTAGATCCCGCAACAATGTGCTACCAACTTAACTTTGTCTCTGGTGTTAAAGAGGGCTAATGACTTAAAGACATAACGCTGCATTGTTCAAAAAGTTGTCTTTGTTCTGATTGCTGTGAGTAATCTTCAAACTGTTACAGAAGAAACGCCTTTGGTTATGATTGTAGTTGTGATTGTGATTGTGAGAACTGTACTCGCAATTATTGCATTATTTCTTTGTTTCAAACCGACTTAGAACTTCTTAGGGAAGTCAACAATATAATTACAACTTATTCTGTTTAAGCAAAACCAGTTTTTGAATTTGATTTTATGCAACATTGTTGCTAATTTGTATTGCTGGTGCAGTGACAACACAGACACAGACAGTCATTTCCCTGGACAATTTTAGAAAGTCATTTACACATGCGATAAACGTAAACAAACTAACTAACAACGGCAGCAATAGCAACACTCACAACAGCAGCAACAAAGCCATGCAACTGATTACCCAACAGCAATCCGAGACTGAGGAGAGTAGAGAAGATGAGATGAGACCTCGACTGTCGATGGCCATGTGACAAACTTTGTGAAGGCCCCGCCTGTCGCATCTTCATGTACCTCATGACTGGCCATAAGCAACAGTAACAGCAGCAGCAACAACAATATCCCACAACAATGGTTCGACAACAGCAGCAAATTTCAATAATTTCATTATCAAGATGGAGATTGATTGATAGTTGCCATGTTGCCAAGTTAATGTTGAATGTTTGCCGAAGACATTCAATGACCAAACACATGGAGATGCGAAGGGGAATTGCCAGGTTTTATTGCCACTCTTATATTTGCATTCAATAATGTTGAGGCATGCAGCAGTGGCTGCACAGTGAAAGTTAATTGTTGGCATGCCCAATGCAACAGCAGCGACAGCAGCAACAATTGCTGACAGCGCTTGCGCAACTGTTGTAAAGAAAGTTTTATTTTTATCAGTCTTTTCTTTATCGCTGTTAACTCATAACTTATTTTTAAAGACACTTAACTTTATATCTTTGCAGAATATGGCCTAAGGTGGCAACGTAACAACAGCAACCAGCAACAACAACAAGCACAACAGCAACATACAGCAGACAGATTTAACAATGTCTTCCTCAATTTGTTCGCACTTTACGCAGAATGCGTGGAAAAAGGATTTGTGCTCCAACTGTTTCAAGTCCAAGGATGAGCACAAAGCAGCAGCAGCTGCTGCCGCTGCTGGTAAAACAGGAAGTGCCCTCAAGTCGGAGAGTGCAATAAAGACTGATTATCCCAACAAGCACAAGACGCCGGCCAAGAGCATAATCAAGAAGGCTTTTGGCGTGCGTCTCACCAGCAGCAGCAGCAGCAACACTTTCAGCAAGCTGAGCTCGAGTAAATCGGGCCGAGTTTGTTTTCCCAAGCAGCTGCATGAGATCATTGGCTATGGCGGTGAGTGGTCGGAGGATGATGACGACGACGACGACGATGATCATGACTTTATGAATCTGGGCAACGAGCACGATGACATGGCCGTCACGGAAACAGACGATGAGGAAGCCGTCGAGCTGAAGAGGATCACGCGCGCCAACACCGACTTTAATATGAACAATGGCAACTTGCTGGGCGATGCCCAGGACAACATTAAGAAGTCATTTGCGGCACTTAAGCTGGGGGCGCCCCAAGTGGACAAGGAGGGCAAAAAGCAAACGCTAACGATCAATGTGATGCCCTTTGGACAGCCCCTAAAGTCAGCCGCGTCCAAGGCAACAGCTGAGCCAAACAAGACAACAAAGTCAGCAACAACAAAGTCAGCAACAACATCGGCAACTGCAACGACAATCACAGCAAAGCCAGCAACTACAACAGCCACAACTATCAAGAGCACCATAACCAGCAGCAGCACCAAAAAGGTGACAACAACATTGACGCCAACACTTGTAAAGAGCACGCCAGCAACATGCTCCCGGGATGGCAAGGATAGTCCGCCCATTGAGCGAGCCATGGAGAAATCTCTGCTAGATGAGATCTCTGAGACACTACAGCAAAAGCAAAAGCAGAGCGAGAGCAACTCGGCCACAGCAGCAGCTACAAAAGCAACTGCTGCAAGTAGCGGTAGCAGCAGCGGCAGCAACAAAATCAAATTTGAACTGAGCTCACTGAGCGATTCGCCGAAGCCATTTCTTGACCTTAAGAAGCCAATCGCGCGGAACGCGCCCATAACCAAGGATCACACCAAGCCCAAGGTCAACGTGTGCCACAAATATTCCGACACGGACAGCAACTGCTCGGACACGGAGAATGGCGTCTCCGCCTACTACGATGTGGTTGAAACGCAGCTCAGCTACGAGAATCTGCCCGATGGCAAGTTCAGTGACCAGGTGGGCGTGGCCAGCGCCCAAACGGAGGCAAACAACACAGCACATTATTCGAGCTCTCAATATATAACGGACATGTTGCTCAGCTCCAAGACACGCGCTGCCAGCTACAATCTGCACGAGGGCAACTTTATGACCAGCAAAATAACCTCGGATGGCTTGATTGTGACCAAGTGCAGCTCGGATGATGCTCTCGA
Organism: Drosophila recens; assembly: GCA_037043495.1. Lineage (NCBI taxonomy): Eukaryota > Metazoa > Arthropoda > Insecta > Diptera > Drosophilidae > Drosophila > Drosophila recens. The sequence continues at coordinate 7,340 of JBAMBJ010002830.1, read as the reverse complement.
CTCGACGGGCAGCAGCTTTGATGGCAGCTCCGACGAGGAGAATGTCTACAACATGATTCGAAGTGAGTCCGACTCGGGCATTGGCATCAGCATTGGCAGCGAGTACAAGAACCTGCCCAATGGCGTCATCAAAGGCGGCAATGCAAAGGAGCAGCGATCGCAGGTGGAAAAGAAACTCAGCGCCAGCACCAACAACTCGGACTACGAGGACATCCAGATTGGAGATCAGTCTGGCAATCAGGCAGCGGTCAAGAGTCGCGAGCTGCATGGCGAACCCGATGGCAGCGCCGATCCCGACAACAAACTGGAGCAACAGCAGCAGCAGCAACAGCAACAGGAGACAACAACGGAAGCCATTTCCCAGCAGTTGCCAGCGTTGCCCAAATCTCCGCCGCCTCCAATGAAAATTGATGCGCGTCCTTCATTTCTGCACGGTCTAAAAAAGCCCGAGTTGCCAGCAAAGCCGCTCGTCAGCAGCAGCAGCAGTAACAACAGCAACAACAATACTCTTAACAGCAACAACAATTCGCCACTCAAGAGTTTTATGAGCAAGCGAACACCGAGCAGCGCTGAGCAACAATTTATCAGCCAACTGCAGACGGCAATTTCCAAATCGAGTGAGAATTTATTGGCAGCAACATCAGCAGCAGCGGCAGCATCATCATCATCTGAGTCAGCCAAAGATGATGCAAAGCTAAAGAAGGGCAAAGCGCCGAATCCGCCGCCAGAGCCAAAACTGAGCGCACCTCCTACGCCGGAGCGAGATTACAGCTTGGTAGTTGAGTTCGAGCAGGCAACCAAGGCGGAGGCGGAGGCGGCAGTTGCTGCCAATGAAGCAACAGCAACAACGACAGCAGCAACAACATCTGTAGAAATAACAACAGCAGCAGCAGCAGCCACAACAACTCCATCCAGCAATTTGTATACAAAGAAACCGCCAGTGGCAGCTGCAACACCTGTTATCCGGGAGAAGGATAAGCGCGAGCGTGCCGTGATCAATCCCAAGTTCCGCAGCCTCAACACATTTGTGATGCAGCGTGCGAATGCCGCAAAGCAGCTGCAGCTGCAATCCGCCAGCTCCGTGCTGAATCTGAAGCAACCAATGACGCCGGAGCCAACGCCACGCAACCAGCGGCATCTGTCCATGTCCGAGGAGTGTCTGGCCGCCGCTGGCCTCGTGGATCCGCAGAGCAGCAAAAAGTCACCCACTGCATCGCCGTCACAATCGCCGCCACAGAAACAGAAGTCCAAGTTCTCCATCAAGAAATTTCTGCGCATGGGCAGCAACGGAGGCAGCAAGTCCAACGAACCGTTGTCCAAGAAGGACAACAGTGTCTACACGGAGATCTGCACGGGCGACGATGGCAGCGTTGTGGGCAAGCCCCGTCTGGTCATCATCCATCCCATTGACATCAATCCCACGGCCGTTGAGGTGGTCAAGGATATAACCAAGACTAACGATTCGGTCGCAGCTCAAACGGTGGCTGTGGTCACCGCCAAGCCGCCTGCCCCGCCGCTCCGGGCCAGCGAGGGACAGCGTGCCCACGAGGCCAACAAGCCGGCACGCCCACCGCCTCCCAAAAGTGCCGAGCTGCGGCGCAAGCAAAAAACCGAGCTGACCGCCACACTGAGCGCGTGTAGCGTGGACTCTGCCAAGATAAACGGCCATCCCTCTGCAGGCGGATCCATCAAATCCAAGGCGGACAACGTCTATGCCAATTTGGGTAAGTCGTGTTTTGGGGATTGTCAGCCAAACTTTTTAAAATATTTACTTCATAATATTTATATTAATTTATTTACTTATTTAACGTGGACTAAAGTATGACGACAGTGAGATTAAATTAAATTATTTGAATTTTAATAGAATTGAACAAATAAAGGGTTCAATTAACAACAATTTGAAAAAAAATGTTTATTCGTATAAAAAAGTTTAATTCAATTAAGTATGTGGATATTCAAAACTTTGTAGTATAAATAAAACTCAATTAGCTCAATACGAAAAGAGACGAGACGTTAGTTAAGTTAGTTGGTTATAATGTTGAATAGCATTAACTTGTTTTTTTTTTTATATTATCGCACCATAATTTAAGAATAATATTCAACTAACAAATGTAAAGATAATAAATTTTAACTAATTTACAATCCTTATTTAGATTCAAATTTAAAACTTTATATTTTTTACATTCACCAATTTTATTAAGTTAAAAAAACTCCAAATTGTTGGATGCTTGTCACCTTATTGTAAACTGTGTCAATAGGACGCTCAAATTCCAAAAAATTAGTTTTGAAATTCCAAACATCTCCGCGGTTGTGGGTGTAACTCAAGTCATGATCCAATTTCAATTGCAAACCAAGAAAAGAAAGCGCAAACAGATCACGTTCACTGCGACCTTCAAAATGTGGGTCTGAAGGGTCTCTTAAAAGTCTGGCCAAGTCAAGTCCAGCACCAAGTGGCACCTCAAGAATGTTGAAAGTAGAACCAAAGCAAAACGAGTTACGCATTTTCAATCAATATAACGGGCACACAGCGAGACAAAACAGCGATCGGCTGCTTCCTCTTATAGCCATAGCCATAGCCACAGCCACAGCCAGGTAGCCAGATTAAAGTAGGTTAAGTGAGCTAGCCAAACTATGTGGTGGTTTTACAGATGAACAGCAAGAACAGCACAAAAAATCGAAATGAAAACAAACCAAAGCCCAAAGCCAATGAGGTAACCACAGGTGAATGCTTAGCCATACTAGTGTAGAAGAAGAAGAAGAAACAGAAGAACCACTAGAAAACTGGCGAAACAAGAATAGAGTCGCATTTGGTTGGAGTCGTCGTCGTCAGAGACCCATTTTCTTAGCTGACATTTTGTGGTCAGGCCAATGTGGCGAGAACTTGTTACACCTGCTGCTGCTGCTGCTGTTGCTTGAGTATAAGTTTAATAACAGGAGGAGGGAATGTAAAGGGGAGGGCAGCTCATCAGGGGCAAAGCTATTTTTTAGACATCTTGGTCCACAGCTGCGCAAGACTTGAGGCCAACATTACGCGCATTGTAATTTGACATGAATTTGGGTCAGATTCATAATTAGTGTCGCCGATTAAGCAGCCAACTGTTGTTGCCCCAAATACATGGAATGCTTCCTAAAATATCAACATAGCAAAGAATCCTTTCCCATTTTATCTGCAATCTGTGATTGGCTTTAAATAATTTCTTTTTCGTTGGTTTTATTATAAATCTTAAAAAAAAAAAATGTATTTCCTAATCGAATGATAAATCAAATGAATCTCCACTAAGTAAGGACAGTTTCCTCCAGTAACAATAAAATAATGAAAAATATATTTTTATAAAGTGATAAAAAAAAAGAATAAAAATTATAAAAAATAAAGTAAAAATAAGTAAGAAAGTTTTTTGTTTATTAGAGTTATTAAAAAAAACGAATTTACACCAAGTAAAAACACTTTCTTCCAATTAAAATATCACACTTAGTAAAAACACTTTCCTAACGTAATGATAAAGTGATAAGTTAAATATATGTTTACTAAATGATTAAAAAAAAATTAAGAACAGTTTCCTTAAATAATGATAAAACAATAACAAAATATATAAAAGGTTCTATAAAATATATTCGCCATTGATCAATAAATTTCTTTTTCTCTTCCCCTCTCCCAGGTGAAATACGCTCCTCGATTGCGCCACGCAAGCCGGAGCGTACGGCGAGCATGCGGGAGCGAGAGGCGCAACTGGAACTGGTCCGTAAGCGTGGCATACTGACCGATACTATCTCCATTTGCTCGTCAAACGGTGAGAACGTAACGGCCGATCAGTCCAAGGGCTACGATGCGGGCAAACCACCCACGGGTAGCAGCACCACAACAACCACAACAACGACAGGCACAACAGCAGCAACCACGATGAACAGTCGCACGAGCACCTTTGAGCGGCAGCCGAAGAAGGCCGAGACTAAGATGTCCATATCGAGCAAGCTGGAAATCTTTGAGCAGCGCGCACACGATGCCACGGACAATGGACAACGCAGCAGCCTGAAGGATTCGGTGCGAAAGATCAACAGCACCATCGATAGTTATCTGAAGGATAAACGCGACTATGAGAACATGTACGAGTTAGTCAAAATGGGCAACGACAGCACCACAATCAAAACGACAACCACATCAGCGACAGGTGCAACATCAACGCCACCAATGCCGCCAACACGCAGCAGCAACCTTGACCTGACCAACGTGGCGGGTCAACGTCTAAACCAGACGAGCAGACGCAACAACAACAACAATAACAACATCTACTCGGACACGGCCTCGATTGCCAGCTATACGCGCAGCGAATACGGCCCAGTTCGCAACTATGGCCTGAATAACAGCTTGGGTAGGTCAATCAACTTGTAAGCATTCTCATCCTGTTGCTGACTTCATTTAATTTTGTAGCCAACATTCCACGCGTCATCTCGGCCTCGTACGCGGGCAGCGAGGTGGGCGAGTTCGACATCTATGCGCCGTACAGCTACTACGGCAGCGAGGCTGGCGGAGATGTGGCCACCGACATCAATGACAGCGTCTGGGGCATGCCAATGGTGGGTTCAACTCGATTACCTATAAAACTTACAAATAATAGCTAAAATACCGAAACAGAGAAAAATTAAATTGGATAAAAAAACTTGAAGTCCTGTAATTAAAAAATTAAAACTGGGATGCTAAAATTTGAAAGGTTGTAATTGAAAAATTAAAATGAGGAAAAGATATTGGAATTATTGAAATATTGTAATTAGCAAATTTAAATTAAGAGCTAATATTTTAAAAAATTTTGATGAAAAATACCAACAAAAAAAATATGTGTCAAGAAAAAAATTGTAAAATTAAAAAACTTCTATAACTCGAATTTTCTCTTACTCAAACTATATCAAGTGGTAATATCATATACTCCTCCTCCTCCGCCTCGATATTTCAAATTATTTCTTTTGGATAATGGTGATTTGAGTTTGGGAAGTTCGACTGTTTTTACAAATAAATTGCAATTAAAATTCTAACAGAAAGCTCTACCGAATCTAGGAAAATCCTATCTACTTTTTGCTAATATTAATGAATTGGAATTTTGTTGTATACTTATACACTCTGAAATATTTTCTAAGATATCTATTTAGTTTTGGCCTATCCGTATTTTTCTTTTATTAAGTTTTATTTATAATTTTTTGTTGCATTTGCTTTTGTAATTCTTATAAAAAATGCTTTGAAAGTCACTTAAGGTACCATTCAACTCACCTACACCTAAATTTATCAAAAAATCTAATGTTATCTCTGGCATTTTGCAGGGCAACAAGAATCGCAGCAAGGCCACAAATCGTTTGCGCATGCGCAAAGGACGCAGTGTCGTGCACAAGACCATCGAGGATAACTACACAGCTGTCGTGGTGGCCAATCATGAGGCACTTGCCCAGGTGCTCGATCAGGTGAGATCATAACTCTTACTTCTCGTACACTTTTCACTAATCTCGTCGTTGTTCTCCTCGTCAGCTCCAACAAACGCCAGTTGTTCCTGCGGCTCTGAGACCGCTGGCCAATGCCATTAACTTACGCTACGAGGACTTCAGCATCCTGGATGGCGCCCAGGCCTTTGTGGTGGGCAAGAAGGCGTTCCATGCTGCCCTCTGGACCACATCTCCAGTGACCTTGGCCCTCTCCGCTGATTGCAACCAGTTGGGAGGCGTGGGCGGTGAACTGAGCCAATTGACGGGCGGCGTCTGCGATGTCCTCAATCCGATAACCGAGTTTTGCGATCTGGTTCCCAGTTACCAGCTGCCATTGATGCCCACCACAGAGGTGACATTGCTGCAGGCAACCATCTCTGTGTTGCCACGACTTCAGCTGGAAACGCTGCAATCCATTGGAGCCATTCTGAAGGGTAAATCCCAAGTGCTGGACAAGAGCAACTTCAATTTCCGTGGCTCAATACCCAATCTGAGTGGCCTAAAGGACGCGGCTGGTGGAAATGGTCTGCGCAACGTGGTTTCAGTCCAGAATCTTAGCACACTGAATGAGGAATCGACATCGTCCATCAATTCCGCTGTCAACGCTTGTGAAGAGAGTGTGACCACGCCCAGTCCCATGCCCGCCTTCGATGATGTCATGACCCGAGAGGTGGCATTCATTATGCTGCAGTTGGTCAATGGCATGAAGAATCTGCAGGCGAAGGCCATTGAGGAGACACCACTCAGTCTGTCCAATGTGGTGCTGTCCAAGGACATGGATAACAAGGATGCACAGGCGCGTCTCTGTGTGCTACAAGGGTAAGTCAAACAACCATTTGCATCAACATTTCTTTACTTCACTAACTTATTCTCCCCTCACAGCAACAACAACGATGACGAGGAGCCCATGGGAACGCTCTGCAGGTGCGCACACGGAGCGCTGACCGACATGCTGCCTTCCACGAAGATCACACCCATCCTGGCCGACATTCTGCAACAGGAACGCGCCGAGTCTCTGTCCAAGGCCAAGGCAGTGCTGGAATTCGTGCTCTGGGGTCCCTCGGATGTGGCGCTCAGCGGCGCAACAAAGGAACGCGAGCTGGCCCTGCAACGCTGGCTGGATCTGGAGCGAGCCACAGTGCTGCACGGCCTGGTGCGCACACGGGTCGAGCTGACCGTCTACGACGAGTGTCACCTCATGTTCCTGGTTCGCTCCACGGCCAAGATGATGAACGATGCAGCCAAAATCGTGTGCAGCTATCAACAGCAGCAGGCGTCCCATGAATAGATCAAGTTAACATAACTCAATTATAATCGATAATTATCAGCAAAGCTAATAATATTTATTATACATGCCTATCATATGCTTTTAGTCCTCTGATTAGTTTAATATACATACTTATTATGGACTCCCGCGTGTCAGAGTTCCATATCTACATAGATACATATTAAATACGTCGAAAAATTAAATCGATCTTATATGTTTCAACCCCCAAATACGATATAAACACGACGATACGATAAAATCCATTAAATTGTACACTTCTTTGCCCCAGCGTGCCAAATTCGAACATCGCGCGGAAATTGTCTTGTAAAAAAAAAAAAAAACTCTGTCAACAGTTAAACTTTAATTAGTTCTAGTTTATTCTTAATTGTTAGTTAATACTCTATGCAACTATTTATACATACTTTACCTGTTATTATGCGCAACAACCGTTGAGAACTACTTGTGGGTATAATTCGGGTTGTAAAGGAAAAAAATTGGTGTTTGTTTAAATATCCATACGTACACGTACAATATTGTGTATCTATCAATATGCAAATAAATAAAAACTGCGAGTCTTTTATAACCTTCTTTTTTATTTATTTCTTTTTCA
>JBAMBJ010002829.1:0-44207 GCA_037043495.1 Drosophila recens | reverse complement strand
AAAATAATGAAAGTATCGATTTCCCTTCACTTCTTTATACTTTTCTCACAAAATGAGCAAACGAATATACGCAAAGTGCCGTAACAGAATTCAGAGCGCAAAGGAAATAAAGAATAAGAACATTTTTGCGAACAACTGAACAAGGGTGAACAACTAAACAAAAAAGAGCAAATCAGAGCAACTGAACAAGACTGAGCAAGTGAGGAAGAGCAATTTGGAAGGAACATGTTCACTTGCTCAGTTCGGTGAGCAACTCTTTTTTGTTCACTCACTCATGAGCAACCCAGCCCTAGTGTGTATTTTTCGAGACGCAGAAGGAACGGAGCTCTTATCTCCGCGAAAAATGGATTATTCCAATATATTTTGTAATTATCTTATTAGAAAATAGGTTGCGGGTTGGAATTAGAACAATTTCAATACAATTATCACCGTGGCGTCGAAGGCGTTCGCGCGCTGTACACTCGCTGAGCAAACGCAGTAGACGCAGCACGAAAATGGTTTATTATCTTGCATTGTTCACATCCGTATCTTCCGTCGTCGCCAAAATGTCCGTCGCGCCAGTTATCGACTTCGCAATCTTCATCTCCTAAAGCACGCGTCAGCGTACATTTGGTGCGTAAGCGTTTTGATCAATTTGAACTTGCAAGCATCAGCAATAATAATAATAATAATAACAACAACAACAACAATAACAACACACAAATAATAATAGCAAGTGTTGTGCAAAATTCAAAGTGTGTGGCAGGAGCAACAACAACACACGCTGAGGTTGCTGGTGGCTGTTGTGTGTGTGTGTGTGTGTGTTGTAATCCTGACTAGCACCTAACATGTCCGAAAAGCATGGCCAGCTTAGTGGTGCGCAGTGGACGACGAAATCAGCAGCAGCGGGGAGCACAACAGCAGCAACGGGGACATCGTTACAGAAGCATCAGCAACCCAATCCAAATCCAAATTCCAATTCCATCTATGAAGCAACAGCAACAGTTGCTGCTAGTCCATATGGCCTTGGTTCCCATGGAGTTCCCATTCCGGTTGCGGTTCCGGGATCGATTCCGGACATTCCCACTTATACGTCAGGACGCTTTCAGGCTCCGCCCATACACATGCATCCGGCTAAGTCGTCACCTCTGACCATTGCACCAATTGTGACAGCAACCCAGCCGCACTTGCAGTCCCAGGTGTCGCCCACAACCACAAATGTACCTGTTCCCAGTGGTGGATTCGTGCCGCCAGTGTTTCCAAATATGACCACTTCGGGATCTGCTGCTGGTGGCACCACATCCGTGCTAGCGCCAAATCCCTTTGCAGCAGCTGCTGGCAATCCCGGACTGGCGTTTGTCAATGCCTTCAACTTTAGCAATGCCCAGCAATTGGAGCTGGGCAAGATAATGCACGCGATGAACGCCTCCTCGCCTGCAGCATCCACAGCGCCGAGGCATCCACAGCCTGCACATCCTGCCCACCCTGCCCACAACCATCCCAGTGAGGGTGGCACAGTCGTGGCACCACCCGCTGCACCCAGCGGTGCCATCAACTCCACAATTGCTGAAAATGTTATGAATGCGCTGTCCAATGACGAGGACCGAATGCGACGAGTGCAGCAGGTCATCGAAGCTAGCCTCGAGTGAGTAGCCACAGGACATTGAGCCCAGACCAAGATTTGATGTGCCGAATTTCCTTTACAGTGACACTGCCAAGCTGCAGATCGCCCAGATTCTGGACAGTGTGTCGGGCTTGAAGCCAATTGAGAAACTCTTTCTGTATTTGCGTTTGCCCGGTGAGAGTGCGGAGACGGATCCACTGCGACAGCCACAGAATCCGCTGGGCACACGTTCCGAGATTAACCATACCATCAACTGGGTGCGATCGCATCTGGAGCACGATGCTCAGGTTTCCATACCCAAGCAGGACGTTTACAATGATTATATGTAAGCTGAATCATTTGGGGCCATAAACTCCTCCGATTAAACTGTGTGTGTTTTCCATTGCAGCGCCTACTGTGAACGCCTGAGCATCAAGCCGCTGTCGACGGCCGACTTTGGCAAGGTAATGAAGCAAGTGTTTCCCGGCGTCCGACCACGTCGCTTGGGCACGCGTGGCAATTCGCGCTATTGCTATGCGGCGATGCGGAAGACAACGAAACTGACGCCACCACAGCTGCCACAACTGTGCAAGGATGAGCCACTTAGCGAGTCGGAGACGAATGAAGTCACACAACCCACGCACTTGCATAGATCGCCCAGCGTCGCTGGCAGCATAGGTGCGTCGTCAGATGTTGACGGTTCGTGGGATGTCGTGCGCAATTGGGCAGAGAAGCTGCTCAACACAAAACTGGACAGCGTCACGGAACTTGCCACACGCATCAAAAGCAACAATGCAACGATCATTGGCCTAGCCCCCAAGAAATACACACCCAGAGAGCCCAAGGAGAAGCGTCTACTGGCGGTAAGTGGATACTTTAGTTAACTCATGTCGGACAGCATCCGACTTATGCTCATCAATTTGAACAGGATATGGGACCACTGAAGAAGCGACGCAAAAAGAAACGCAAAGGCTCCACATCCTCGGAATCGAGCTGCAATCAACCGAATGCCTCACAGGATGCAGGCAGCAGTCAGGAAGCAGTCAGTGAGGACCACAAAACTGAACAGTTATTAAAGATCAAGCAGGAGATTATAGACTCGCCCAATAGCTATCTGACTGGCCAGCAGCAGCAGCAGCAGATGTTGCCCATGAATCTGGCCACCGAGCCACGCAGCAATGCTGTGCGCAATCTGACGCCCAAGCTAATGGAACTGCAGGCGAACAGGCGGCACAGCAGCCATTGTCACCCGGTGGCCTGATCATCAAGGACGAGGCGGAGGAGTACAACACAACCAACATATTCTGCAAGAAAGTGCTGAAGGCGCAACAGACCAAAGGCTTTTGGGCCAATTCGCCAAGCAGCGGGAGCACAAGCAACCTGCTTGTGCCTCCAGTGATTACCACAACGGCGGCCACGCCCCCACCCTCTGCACAGCCGCCGCCTGACAGCTCACCCGTAACCGTAACGCCATTGTCAATGGGCCCGCCTGCTCAGCTGAATCATCAGAGCTCGGTGAGTCCATCGAGCAGTCTGGAGCCCAACAGCGTTACACCGAAGGTCGCGTCCCGTAACATGATGTTGTTGCGGGCCAAACGAATTATGGCAGAGAATGCGGCAGCCTTGGCTGCGGCCGAGGACTCGGGATTGCCTGAGAATTTGGGACTGCCGAGGGAACGTGTCATTAGCATCTGCAATATGGACAAGCATGAGCTGGACGATTACTTTCTGCCCGGCGACGATGAGGAGGAGAACTCCGAGGGGCCGGATACCGAGCTGCTTCAATATTTTCAGATAGGAGACGCTGAGGAAAAACAACTGAATTCCTTAGATGCTCAAGCAGAACAACACAGAAATCCACAAGCTGCGTCAGCTACTGCAATAACAAATGCAATGGCCACCGCAATGGCAATGGCAACTGCAAGATCGGCCGCAGCAACGGCAACAGCAACGGCAACAACGATGCAACAGCCACAACAACAGCAGTTGCAGTTGCAGCCGCAGCAGCAGCAGTTGCAGCAACAACAACAGCTGCAACAAATGCGTAGATCAATGCCATTGCCAACAGCAACTGTAGCAACAGCTGCAGCAAATGTTGTGGGTTCTGCCTCAGCGTCTCTGGCACTAATGTCACGAAAGCATCAACAACAACAACAGCAGCAGCAGCTGCGACCCAACAACAACAACATCAGCAGCTGCAGCAGCAATAACAATAATAATAATAACAACAGCAACAAACGCAAAATCAGTCTAACAAATGCCTCCAGCAATGGCAATAAGAACTGCATTTTTTTGCCAATTTCCCCAAACACCAACAGCAGCAATGGCAATGGAAATGGCAACAACAACAGCTGCAACACAGCTGCAGGAATAACAGCAGCAGCAGCAGCAGCAGCAGCAACAACAACAACAACAACTGGACAACCGTCTATACAAAACTGTTTTGCCAGTCCAGGATTAACAAGGATGCGACAACGTTCGAGTTTGCTAACCAAACAGCAATCGCTGGACTTTGATAGCAACGGCAACGGGGATCCAATGATTGGGGCACATCGGCGCAGACGTAGCTATGTCTACAGCTATCCGAGCAGCAGTTCCGCCTCGGCCCCGCCCAGTCCCTCGCTGTTGCAACAGTGCATGGGCGCCAATTGGTCATTCAATGGCAACACTGGCAATAGCAACCAGTTTAGCGAGAGCAACAACAACAACAATAACAACGTGGAACTCTTGGTTAATCAAAACTCAATGGATTTGGAAACAAGTCTGGCGCTAAGCGGTGCCAACATGGAGCTAAATGAAACACAACGATCGCAGTCGGTGCCGCTGTCGCAGCTGCAGCGCAGCAGCAATCATTCGCCCTCGGCGGGCTACAGTCGTCAGCTGAGTCAGGCGATTACCACTGGCTTGGCCAATGATGCGCTCTTCTCGGAGAACAGCAACAGTCAACAGTCTGTGGCGGCATTGAAACTGGTCGACAATGATGTGGATGTCTCGACGAGCTTGCTCTATGACGATGTGGACGTGGGCGCACTCATTTCACCCAGCTTTAACAGTAAGTTCAGTGGCATACAAACGACAACGACGTGCAGCTCATCGGCTGGCTCTCCTCTGGTGGCTACAGCAGTGCGGCGATGCCGCTGCGCGTGGATATCCCGCCGTACCTCGGTTGTTCCTGCGCAACATTCTGGCGGCGGATTGTGGTGGTGCAATGGCGCTGTGGCTGGCAAAACGGTTTTCGCGTCGTGGCGCTTATTGGCGCTGGCAATGCTGTTTGGGTGATCGCCTGGCTCGCACGTTTTGATTATCGAAATCGATGCTGTGCTGCCTGGCGCGTACGCTGCCGCGCCAGGCTGATTATCGGGCTGTCAGCGGCTTTCTGGTCGATGGCAACACAATCGGCAATACCATGTCGCCAGCTGTCGCCGCCTTTGGCGTTGGCAACACACCCGATGCTGTCTTGGCCCTCAGCACCGATACCCTGATTGATGACGGTGCGCCCAATAGCAACGATGTGACCATGATTGGGGCCGCCGATATACTCGATAACTTGTAGAATTTGCATGAAGAGAAAGCTCAAGATCAGGTGGAGATTGCGGACGAGACGCAGCCAGAGTTGGTGGTGGAATGTCTGCTGCAACATGTGGACAAACTGTAAATGTCATTAATGTCTGTCTGTCTGTCTGTCTGTAATCTGTGTTGACTTGACCAATTTGTTGTTGTGTTCAATCTAAACAGTTATTGTAACATATGTGAATGGCTTCTAGCTGTGTCCAGTTACGAGCTTTCTCTTCGCAATTCTCAGCGCTAGCCTATCTTCCTCTCTCTTTTTATTTACTGTAAACTTAACTTAGGCTAAGCTCCAATTGGTTTCAACAATGTCCAAAAAAGAAGGCAGTTAACCAGTTAGTTGATTGTCAATGTTTTTGCATGTGCTTGAGACCAGCCTCAACCAAGTATCCCTCAGGCCCTTGTTATATGTATATGTACGAGTACATGTATCTGTATGTATGTGTATCTATGTAGTATTTGTAATTATGTATGCCGATACTGTGTATACTGCATATTGTTATTAAGTATGAACGATTCAAGGAAACTGAAAAATGTTTATCATTTTTCTCTAGTTGCATAGTTTTTACTGTTGACCCTCGATATGAAAAAGAAAACAAAATCGAAACAAAGCTGAAAGAAAAACAAACAAAAAAAGATATAGTAAATGAACCTTACAAATGAAACGAACTTAAAGTCTGAATGAATTCAACGTGCAGCGGTTTTAAAAACAATTATATATACACATAAATATATGTATATAAAAAATATAATGGAATGTAACATTTTAAATGGTCCCACGTTTGGGGCACAAGATTGTTTTACGATTCCAAAAATATACATGATAGTTTTAAGGTACAAAAGAAAATCCTGTTGAGGGCCCGAACAAAACAACATGCAACTTGTTCTTTAACATCTAACAACAATTATCAGGTTCAAGTCCAAGTGTTTAATGGTGTGTGACGTAACGTGAAACGTAGCTCAGTAGAATTCTGTTATCAAATCAAATTGTCAACGTATCTTTCGATTTTATTAACCAATTATGTATCTGTCTATTTCTATACTCTGTACTTTCTATCTTCTTTATTCTTTTTAATTGTTATACCTTTTTTTACCCTACCACTAGCCATATTTGTTGGCTTTTAATTAGAATTAAGTGTTTGTTTGTTATTGAAAGTGTTTTGTTTAATGATAAATAGCACACGATAAGGGCTAACAACTGCTTTGTAATTGTGTGTAGTTCTCTAGGTTTAGTTATTAGTGTACCACGTTCTATTATCAATAACTTTACTCTTACTTTTATTGCTAATTAATGATGTCCCACAACTTATGCAATTTATTCAACTATCCCTTAGGTTTCTACGACTTTGAACAAAGTTAGGCTTCAGCATTTCATTTAAGTTAACCACAAATTAAACCTTCCCAGATACAAATTAATGTTAATTTGTTTTTAAAACAAAGTAAAATTTATGCACACACACACACACATAACAACAGAACAACTTTCAGTTTTTCAGAAAGCGTAAAAATTGTAAAACAAAAACATAAATCATAAATGTGCCTCAGGCTTTATTGTAAAACAATTATATACATACATGTACCATTAAATATACACATACAAACCCATTAAATCAATGCGTTAGCTATATAACAAATTATATACAAATTATACACCCATTTACAATACGCAAAGCTACAACTTAAATAAAAAAAAATAAAAACTAGGAAACAATTAATTTGTTAGGAGTATAGAACTCAAAGAAAAAATATGTATAGTCAGAGCTAAACCATATGCAGTTAACCATCAAATCACAGATCACAACAGCTAAATCCAATCAGCTTAAATCTATACCAATATTATCCACGAGTATCAACATTCTGTATCTATTGTAACTTGATATGCACGTCCCCAATTCCAGCTGTTACCGCTTTAAAAAATAAATAGATTAATAGAATAGACTCTTCTATATAAAGGAATACGAGGACATACGATATTTTCACCGGGAACACTTTGATAAACAAATGGAAAACAATATACACACAATAGTTACATATAGATAAACGAACCAAACTGTACTTTTTTATAAGATATTTGAATGAAACACAGAAAACAATTAAAGTCAATAAAAAACCTATAAAAACAAATTGATCATGTGTTTTCAATTAATTGCCATTGCAATGACATTTGAAAAGCGAAGAGAGTGAAGCTTATTCGATTTCTAAATACCCTGTGGTCTCACATATATTTTCAAACCTAATATATTCTGACTTGACTTGGCTAAGCTATAGCAACAAAGTGATGTGAAAATGCAGATTTGATTTTTAGTGGTTTTTTTTTTATTAAACTTTTAAGTTTAAAATAATAATATTAATATGCAATAAATATTTTTTAAATATACATAATAATACATTAATTGTAATATGCGTGTGCCTGCTGTTTATGTCATTATTAATTAGTTGCGTTTACTTATATTTCAGTTAAATACTTTTATATATTTTTGCTTTTCATTTTTTATTTGTATTTCATTATAGATTTATATTTTTTATGTAAATTTAACTATTTAGTTTTATATGCATTTTAAATTACATTTAAATAGCGCCAAATAATATTCCATTTGCTACAACTGATACATGTTGCTTGGGGCCATTCTAATAATAGTTTATACAATGTTGTTCTTCTTGTTGTTGTTATTTCCCTTAAGCCCTTAGACTTTGTATATAATGTTAAATATAGTATTATACATTTGTATACGTATAAAAATCATTTATGCGCCATTATGTATTTTGTTTTAAATATTAAACTACGCTAATAGCACATTTGAAAATCCAATTTAATTGCTATGGTTCTTATTGTGTTTTTATTTATTTATATTTTCTCTTTTTTCTATATATATATTTATTTATTTGTTAAATATGGTTTACGTATATTTTTTATATAT
The DNA here is from genome assembly GCA_037043495.1 of Drosophila recens. Taxonomy (NCBI): domain Eukaryota; kingdom Metazoa; phylum Arthropoda; class Insecta; order Diptera; family Drosophilidae; genus Drosophila; species Drosophila recens. The sequence continues at coordinate 36,140 of JBAMBJ010002829.1, read as the reverse complement.
GTATGTATGTTTGCTAAATAGTTATTATTCATTATGTTTTGCTTGTTAAATGCTTGTTAATCATGTTTGTTTGTTGCTTTACTGTTTAATTGGTTTCCTGATATTTGACTTCTTCATTTTCATATTTTTATTGTTTTCCAGATTCCGTTAAACATTTTCACCACAAAAGCGCAAACTTTTTCATTACTTTCATATACTTTTTGAGCATTTGCTCAAAAATGTTTAACGGGCTGGACACACATAAATTTATAGTAAATGTATGTGTATATATATATTGTATATGCCGCTACTGCTATAATTTATGTATATAATTTATATAAAATTGTTGTTAATTCGCTGAGGTGGAAAATTCATTAATCAATAAGGTTTTTTTTGTTGTTCTGCTGTCTGCTGTTTCAGTTTCCGTATTTTTTGTAAGATTATGGGTAAAGTATCGTCATTGGTAATTTATATTTATTCAAGGCGGCAGTTGACACGCCCTGTTTTATATTAAAGCACACATTTAAGTTTTATATAAGTACCATTATTTAGGGATATCGATGAACGGATTCCGCTTACACTTGAGTCGAAAAGTTAAGCTACAGAATACTTTGTGGAATCGTCTCTACAGCGAAACTTAGAACAGGCAAGACTTTGTTGTCATTGCAAAAAAAATTGTTAAGTACATTTACTATTGCCAAGCTTTTGCTTCTCATATTTGAATACTTTTCTGTTCATTTCACAATTACTTGTTGGAAGCAACCTTAACAGTTTAACGAACAGGAACGGATAATTAAGTTTCCTTCTTGGTTGGTCCCAATACGTCAAGAGAAACTGTAGCTAGGCTGGCAACTGATCAAAAGAAATAAAAGTAAAATAAGGTAGTCATATTTTGTAATTAGTTTAAAATTTATTTAAAAATCATAATCAAAAACACGCAACTTTAGACGAAAAATGACAAAACATACAAACTTAAAATGAATACAAATCAATTAAACAATACAAAATTAAATACATACTTTTAGTATTAATGTTCATAAGAATAATAGTAAGCATTCTAATAATAATAAAGAAGTCAGTAACATTGTTCAAGGGGGGATGGTTGCAGTTGCAGTTGCTGTTGTTGTTTCTGTTTCTGTTGTTGTCGGTTTTACTCTTAAAATCTAATACACAAGGTCAGTAGAAATATGCTAAACTAGCCTAATTACAATTTGCAGAAATAAACAAACACAGATAATCAGATAAAAAAAACAAGGCAAAAGTCGCTGCTCTATTCAATAAGTTAACTATAAATAAACACAATTTATTTAGTTATAGAAATACAATTCGACCCCATTTCGAATTGATATAAAAAATTATTAATTACATACATATAAAACATAATGCAAAACATTGCATATTTTGATGTTGCTGTTGTTGTTGTTGTTGCGCATGTGGCTGTGAATTGAAATCCGTCTCTATTCTATACTCTATCTCTTATTTCTTATTTACTCAACTGTTTTCAGCAATTTAACTAAATGAATTTACATTAATTACTCGTTGTGGTGGCGCCACCGCCGGCACCATTCGGCGTCGGTTCACCAGCATTGCTTCTGCTGTCCAGTGACCAGTCCCAATCCTTGCCCTTGGGCCGAAACTTGGACGACTTGTGATGATGATGGTAGCTGGCATTGGCATTTGCATTCGAATTGACGCTATTGTGGTGTGGCGATGATTTCTCCTTCGGGGACTTGCCCGATTTGTTGGGCACTGCGGGCGCTGTTGCCGCCACACCACCACCAGGCGTGTCCACCAATGTGGGTGGACCATTGCCAGCGGCATCAGCTGCCGTCGGCGGTGCACTGGAATTCGAGTAGGCCAACAGTTCATCGCAATCGTATTCCCAGTTGCGCTCACAGAACTTCTTCTTGTAATGCTTCTCGGAGCCGCTCTTCGACTTGCGTTGATATTTGAGCGGTATGCGCAGCTCGTTGACCAGCGACGGGGCATGTGCCAGCGGTGGAGTTGCCACACTGGTGGCACTTGGACTGGGCGTACGCGGCACGCCCACATCGGACAACGGCGGCGATTCAATGGCGCCGGGATCCACCGGTGAAATGGTCTTCAACGAACTATTCGCATGCAACGAAGAGGATGCTGTTGATTTCATGCTGCTGTCACTTAAATGATCTGTCAAATGTTGTTGTGGTTGTTGTTGGTGCAACGGTTGCTGCTGCTGCTGTTGTTGTTGTTGGAGTGTCTGCTGCTGCAACTGTAGATGCGCATGTTGGTACGAATGATGGCTCAGATTGTGCACCTGGCTGGCATAAAGACTGTTGTTGGTGTTGTTGTTGCTGCTGCTGTTGTTGCTGCTGCTGCTGCTAGTGTTGCTGTTGTTGATCGGCAGCTCCAGCTGCGATGAGCTCGACGAGGTGGACAAGAATGTGCGTGCCGCATCCGAATTGCTGCTGCTGTGCGTTATGCCCGAATCCGGCGATGTGTTGCAACTAATGGACGCCGGCACAGTGTCGCCATCTATCGATCGCCGTGTCTTGCCCAGCTCGGTTGCTGGCAAAGGCCACCAAGCGGTCAAAGCCGGAACTAACGCGATGTTGCCAATGGGACTCATCGTCGGCGGTCTATGACATCGTCTGTCATGGAAAGACATTTGAAATTGATTAGAGATTTTTCATAGATTATCGGTATAAATATTTATGTAATCAAATTGATATAGTTAAGGCAACAACAACACAATTGCAACTGATGCTGCTGCTGCTGCTGGTTGCGTTGGTGTATGTGGTGTATGTGTGTGTGTGTGTGGGTGGCTGTGAAAGTGGGCGCGATAAGAGTGCCGATGGTGATTGGCGATAACGATAACGATAATCGGGTTTGGTTTGTTGTTAAAGCAAGCCCTAAGCTTTTGGTACAGTTTACTCAAAACGAAATGCTTCATTGTGTGTGTGTGTGTGTGTGTGTATGAATGAGATTGCGACGTGTGCGTGTGAAAATTAAATTAGAAGAAAAATTACAAGAAAAATCATAAATAGAAATTATAATTTAAATAAATAAAAAATAGATTTAATGAAATGAAAAAAAGGAAAATTGTAAACCAATTAGGCGCAACAGAACTTACCTCATGCTTGTTTAAATTTGAATTTCATATATAGAGATATATATATAATATACTAGATAAATTGTTTTAATTTCGGTTAGATTAAATTATTAAACGCAAAATAAATTATGTTTCATGTCTTTTTTTTTCTTTTTTTATATAGATTTTCGGTTTGTTTTTTTTATAAGTATATTAGATGTGATATATTTTGTACTCTGCTTCTCAACAAGAACTTTTACATTTTGGCATTTCTTTTCTCTTCATTTCTGTTTTTTTTTTCATATTTTTGTTGATATTGTTTTTATTAGTTTTAGGTTGTTTTTTTTTCGTTTTTTTGGGTTTGGTGCTTGAGAATTTTGAGGTAATCAATGGTTGTTATTGGTACTACTACTATCGGCCACAACAAATCCATTGTTATGAGTATTACAATTGGTAGCTGTTTGTTTCGTGGCGCCAGACAAAGTCGAAGTCGTTGTGCGAAGTCGACGTCTGGGATCGTAATTAGTTATAGTACGTTGCGTTGCCAAATCGGTAACTGTATGGGAGTAGAGCATAATAGAAGGGATATAATGTCGAGTTTTTGTTGGATAAGTTAAGGGGCGCATTTTATTTAATTTAATCCATTTTTCGATCATTTTGTTTAGATAATATTTTTAGTAAATATTTTGAAAATTAATAATGCAAATTAAAACATTCCAGACAACATTGTTAATATCGAGGTGATAAAAAAAAATATGTATTGTATGAACTTTACAGAGATTGGTTGTTTGGGTTATGTTTGAGTGTTTGAGTGTTTGTGTGTGTGTGTATGTGTGTTGGGTGTGTGTGACGTTGTCGTTGTATGAAATGTTTGTTAATTTAATAGAACGCGACAAGTGGAATGTTGAAAGAAGCTAGCAAAATGTTGAATTATATTTGTAGTCATTCCTTGATATGTGTTTTATTTATATGTTATGGAGTTTTATACACTGCGTTTATGCGTTGAATTGACCTCTATAGAAATATATGTATATAAATGAATCTAGGAGAATTTAATTTCATATATTTTAAGTAACAAAAAAAATATATATATTAACAATAATAACCGAAATTATTTAATAAAAATTTGTATTATTTACATATTATTTTATTTTAAGACCTAAAACGACGTGTATTCTGGGATAACTTTAAATTTTGACAAAGCGATCGAAAGAGGTTTCTTTTTGTATTAAAAATTTCGCGATTTATTTATTGAAGTGACGTTTTCTTTAATATTTATAAAGTTTACATAACATCAAGAGTCGTACATTAAGCTTCCATCTGCGCTATAATCATCTTGAAATAGGTATTATTTATTTTCATTGAAGCTTGGATGGGTTTGAGATTATTTCATATATTTACATGAAGTATTCATTAAATTCTTTTATCATATTTATCGTTGGTTTATATACAGTATATCAATAAATTGTTTTGTCAATTAAAGAAGCTGGATATCTTTACTTATTTTTGTAAGTTATTCTACAAAATAATTCGATATTTTTGCCAAATTTATTATTTTGATTTTATAGTTTGTCAAAACAATTACATGGCCAACTGTTTGGCGACTTCAAAAAGAAGTCCTGTATTTATTGTAAATTTCATGTTGATAGAATGTTAGCGAAGTTCAGTTTTACAGCCGCTGTTAGTTTACTGTAAATTTCATGTTGATTGAATGTTAAACAAAGGCATGAACGAAAAAAGCATTAAAAAAAGAGGTAAATAAATTAAAAAACAAACAAAATGAAAATAGAAATCAAAAATAGAATAAATAATAAAAAGTGCTAAATACGTAATAATGAGTAATAAATTGTTCACTAAAGCTACAAACATAACATAAAAAGCAAACTACGGACAACACACAAGAATATGAAATACCATTAAATGTAATTGATACTTTGTTTTGTTGTTTATAAATGTATTTAAAAATTGTAATAATAATAAAAATCAAAGTATAAATTTTATAAATTGTGTGTGCAAGTGTTTGTGTATGTGTGTGAGAGTATGTGTGAGTTTCAAGCTAGAAGGCACTTGAACTGGAGCCAGAGCTCGAGGATGAGACGCTGGCATTGTCATTGTCATTTTCATTGGGATTGTCATTGTCATTGTCAGTGTCATCATCCGACGAAGCGTTGGCAATTGTTTGCCTGCTTTTTATGGTCAAATCTTGAGCCACCAATTGAGTTTCTTGGTTGTTGTTAAAGATGTTGTTGGTGTTGATGTTGCTGTTGTTGTTGTGTATTTGATGGTATGTTACATGTGCTGGTGGTGCATGTGCAAATGGTGCTGGCAATAGAAAATCTTGGCATACGAATGTCTTACCATCATCGGCGGCATTTGAACGCTGATTGCCAACAATTGTGGGCGTTATGCTGTGACTGCTTTGATGCGTTGCACGCAACTGTTGCTGTTGTTGCTGCTGCTGATGCGATGTCTGCTGCTGGTGGTGGTGATGATGTTGTTGCTGCTGCTGCTGATGGTGGTGCAACTGTTGGTGACTCGTCGACAACTGCAACGGTCGCTCATCGCCCATCAATGAATTAATCTCGGGACTCATCAACAACGGTGGCTCCACCAACAATTTACTGCGTCTGCCACAGGACGAGGACGATGACGATGGCGTCGGTGACGGTGTGGTTGCATCATGAGCCGGTGGTGGCAATGCCTGTCCGCCATTGCTGTTCACATACAGATGCTGGTGCGCATGTGGCAGCGATTGCTGCTCGAAATGCGGCAACTTGGCGGGACGCGATGGCTGCTGATGCGGCGCCAACGGCGAACTGCGCTTAATTCCAACTGAAAAAGGTCATTGAATAAGTAAATGTTGCAAAACCTCTTTTAAAACCAATCTAGCTTACGCTCCACTTTGTGCGGCGTTCCATTGATATTGCCAGCTGTTGTGTGTTGCTGTTGTTGTTGCTGCTGCTGTTGTTGCTGCTGTTGTTGGTGGTAGCTGTGGGCGGGCGGCGCCTGATGTGCGAAATGTGGCGCCATTTCCAATGTGGATGCAGCGGCTGCCGCTCGACGTTGCCGTTCCTCGTTCTCCTCCTTGTATTTGCGTGCGCGCACATGATCCTGCAGCGAGGCGGCTAATCCTGTAACAAATTCAACGAATTCTTTTAGCAATGTGGCGCCATCTAGTGCACAGTTGCAGCAGATACAATCTTAACTAGTTAGAAAACTCGAATCGAGTGTACTCAACTGATACTCGGTACGTGAATATTCCTAGTGGCTTAATAAAATAAATGAATTTATCAGGGACCGAAATTGTAATGAGAAAAATCTAAAAAAAAAGCACTTTTTATTATTACTTTAAGACTTTTACTTTATAAAGTTACATTTAAAAATTATTTGTGGTTAGAAATATAAAAATTTTTAATAATTATGTATTAATATTTATTTTTATTAGATCCATCAGAAATAATGAGTAAATTTAATTTTTATAGTTTTCTATAAGAGATATTTAAGACTTTTTGAATAAACGTCTCCAATAACTATTACTTTTGAATTAGAAACATAAGTGTTTAAAGACTTTTGGAATATCTTTTTAATACTAAATATACACATTTAAAATTTTCAACATATGTAAAAAAGGCAATTATTTTCCTACTCAAAATGTTGCTTAGGAAAAACGATTGTTGTAGTAAAAAATACATTTTCTATTCGAAAATAACGTCGATGTAATTCGGCGGAAATATCGAAAATATTAACATCAATAGTTAACTTTCGATCGACATTACTGAAAATGGTTTCTCTACTGTCGACGTATTTATTATTAGATTCGGACTACTAAAAATCAAGACAGCTGTTAAGTTGATCAACTATTTGTTATATCGACTTTCGGTGCATTAGAGAGAGCTATGCAAAAATACATTGAAAAATTCACATCTAAATTTTTGCGGAAACGATTTTCAAGTACTTTTACTCGATTTTTGTTTTAACGATTCTTACATTTAGATTTAAAGCTCGTTCAATAATTTGAACATAAAATTTATATATAAATATATATATATATAAATATATATATATTATATATAAATCACTAATCCAGGTCTCTAAAATCAAGGTGTATATTTGGATAGACAGTCAGCAGTTGCCGCTGATCAAGAATATTTTTACTTTATCAAGTCAGAAATGAATCCCTTTGTCTGTTACAAGCATTTCCACTTACTTATAATACTCGTATTCTCTTCAGGCACTGAGTGTATGAATTAGAATAAGTTCAGATACAAGAGTATCTTAAAGATACTTTACCAAGATTGATGGACACATATTCATACCTTCCAGTGGTGGATTGGCGCCATTGACGCGTGGTGCACGCAGTGCATTCGTCCCACCGGCGGTGCTCTTGGATTTCTGATGTTGCTGCTGCTGTTGTTGATGATGTTGATGTTGTTGTTGCTGCTGCTGTTGCTGCTGCTGCTGCTCCTCGTGGAAGTAGGCCTCAATGCAGCCTTTCATCTCGGCACGCGGCAACGCAACCGGTTGATAGTCACGTGCTGAACGCACCGAAGATGAAGATCGTGCTGCTCCAGATTGTGACTTCTGGTTGTATGCGACATGAGCTAACGTGGCCAGATTGTTGCCGGTACTCGACGTGGCCTGGCTATAATTGGTGGGCTGCGGCTCGGGGCCATCTTCGCCGCTAAGGGGACGCACATGAACGCGTTCCGGCCGTTGGGCATGCAGATTGATGAGCAGACGCTCGTTGGAGCGATCGGCCAGGAAGGCGCGTTCCATGAAATGTGCACCACTCGAACTGCCGCTGGCGGAACCGGCGGTGCTCATGTTGACGGCCGCATTGATGATGCTCTGATGCGAGATTTCCAGCGTACGCTCGATTTCGCCATTCACCAGATCGCCAATTGTCTTGCCGGCGGTTACGGGCGGTGCCAGAGCCATTGGCGGTGGCGTTGGCATCGGCTGTGGCGGTTGGTTCAGCTTCTCCTGCGACAGATGACGACGCAACGCCATCTTGGCGGGCGACACCTGTGTGTAGTCCGGTTGCGAGGAGTTGGAACTGGGCCGACTTGGCGGACGCACCGATAAACGTTCCACTCGATAGCCAGGATAATCCGAATTGGCGGAACTGGCGCGTGGCAAGAGCTCCAAGTTGTGTGGTTGCTGATGCTGCTGCAACTGTTGTTGCTGTTGCTGCTGTTGTTGTTGTTGCAAGTGTTGCTGCTGCTGTTGTTGCTGCTCTACAAGTTGCTCGCGGCTGCCTGAGCGTTGCAATAGATTCTCAGCTGGTGCCTTAAATTCTGTTGCCTGATGATGATGATGATGCAGAAGTCCCAGCTGTGCGTGATGTGGATGCTGTTGCTGCTGCTGTTGCTGCAAACGCTGCTGTGCCACATGGGCCAACATGAGCGCATGTTGCTGCTGCTGCTGTTGTTGCACCATAAAATGCTCATAGCTGTTGGCGCTAACCGAGGCACGTCGTCGATGAAAGCCCAGATCAGCGGGTGTTGGCGGCGCCGCCGCTGTTGCCCCATGTCCGGCATACAGTGTGGCCATGTTTGTACCAGGGGGCGGTGGTGGTGGCGGCGGTGGTGCCGCTGCTGCTGATGCTGATCGTCCTGTTGCCGGTGAATACTTTGATTCCTTAACAATTGCTGTCTGACTGTATTTCGCCGACAGTTGCTGATGTTGATGAAGCAATTGTTGTTGCTGCTGCTGCTGCTGTTGTTGCTGCTGCTGTTGCTTGCTGCTGATGTAGGCGCTGCCGTAGGGCAAATTGGCGGGTGGCGGCGGCGCCGTCGATGCTGCTGCTGCTGCCCGCGGTCCCGGCAACGGCGGCGTTATCGGCGATATCGTTGTGTTGGCATTCAGATGCATCAGACCCTGTGTCGACACGGTAATGATGTTGTGCAAGTTGTTGGCCGTTGATGTTGTTGTTGTGGTTGTTTGCTTGCTGCGCTTGGAGACGGGCGATTGCAGCGGCGTTGTGTTTGCCGGCGTCTCCATTATGGGCAACGCCTTGCTGCGCTGCTCCTGATCCTCGTTCAAGGCTGATGTGATGATGCTCTTGAGACGATCCTCAAAGTTGGCCACCTTTGGTGATTCCTGCTTACGTCCAAGTCCGGGCAACTCGCACTTGGGCAACAACAATGAGCTCGTCTGTGGTTGTTGTTGCAATTGCAGCTGTTGTTGTTGTTGTTGCTGCGGTGTTGGTTGCTGTTGTGACTGTTGCTTGGGCGCCGGCATTAGCGTGCTGTCTTTGTACAAAGCTGGCGTCGTTTTGGATTCCGTTTTGGCTTTGCCATTGATAAAGTTAATAGCATTATTATTATTGTTGTTGGTGGGCGGCGGTGCTGCTGCTGCTGCTGGCGCTGGCAGAGATTGAAATTTGCCCGCCTCGACCTGGCGACAGGTCTCCAGTATCTTTTGTGCCAACACTTCCGGATTGCTCTCCTGTATTTTGCCCACCTCCGGCACTTCTGGCCATTCCTGGGATCGAGCGCGATGCTCACGACTGCGTCGCGATGATTTGCCGGACGTCAGCTTGCTGCTATTGGGCTGAGCTGGCGTTGCAGCTGATGCTGCAACTGCCGCTGCCGTTGGGGCTGCCACAGATGCATTGTTGCTGCTGCTACTGTTGCTACTGTTGCTCGCCAGGCTTATGTTGGTGCCCTGGGCGAGCAGAACGGCAGCTGTGCTTCGCTCCTCGGCCGACTTTTGCAACGTGCTCGTCTCCTGCTCAATGGTTGAGACTTGAGCATACAGCTTTTTGCGTTGACTCAACGTATTGGCAATCTCCTTGAGCACCAGCTCCTGGGCAGCTGTTTCCGACAGTTCCTGCGGCAATTCAAGCTTTACTTTGCCATTACCACCGTTGGCAACAGTGCAGAGTTTCTGATATTCCGGCAGATGCTTCAACTGCTTGCTGAGCAGCAATTTCTGTTCGCTCTCGTAGACGGTTACCTCGTTGCGCATCTTGCTGACCGCATGCTGCAGATCCTTGTGCCTGCCCACAATCTCCTTGGCCTGGGCAATCAGATCATTGGGCGAGTTCACATTAATGCCCAGCTCATTCATGCGCACCTTAAGCAGCGTCACACTGTCATCGATCAGTACCTTGATCTGTTTGTCCAATTGACTGGCGCGATTCTTCAGCCTCGCCATACGCTCCTGTTCCTGGGCAATTTGTTTCTGCACCTGCGGCAGATATGCACTCGAACGCATATGCTCGATCAGGTTCATGTACTGCGAACGGAACACATCGAGCAGTATTTGCAGGGCATAGGGTGTATCCTGCGGTGCGACGGGTATATCCAATTCCCGGTGCGACATGTCGCCCGTGAGCAGCGACGTCAGCTGTTGATCCACCGTGCCCGGTGCGGCTGGCAACTTCTTGGTCATGGCATCCAATGAGGTGCTCAACACCGTCTGCTTGTGCAGCACATCCAGTCCGGCAATCTTCAGGCATTTCCGTCCACGCTGTCCCTTCTTCAAGCGTCCCTTGCGACCGGGTCCCGCATTGCCAGCTGATCGGGGCTGATCCTCTTTGCTGCTCGAGTCCTTGCTGGCCGATGTGTTGGTGGTAGTGGAGGCTGCAATTGTTGCTGCCACGGCAGCTGCCTCTTCCGCCTCACGTTGGGCAGCTGCTGCCGATTTGCTGGCGATGGCCGCTTTACGCGTCAGCTTCTTGCGCTTCTTCAATGTGGCAACAGCGCGTTTCGCGCGCACCGCTTGGCTGTTGCTATTGTTGCTATTGCTGTTGTTGTTCTCCTCATCGTCGGACTGGGAACTCTTGCCCTTGGAGCTGCACCAATCGGACCAAACCTTGCGCGTCATTGGCCCATTCGATGCTGAGGTGGCGTTAGTGGCTGTGGTGGTGTTGCCTCCATTTCCATTTGTCGCCTCGCCATCGCCGTCGCTCTCCGTGCTGCTGTCCATATCCAGACCGCGTTGCTGCAACTGTTGCTGCTGTTGTTGCTGCTGCTGCTGTTGCTGTTGTTGTTGTAGCTGCTGCTGTGCAGTCGCCAGTTGTTGGCGCGTCTTTGAGGCAGTTAATCCACTGCCACCACTGACATTCGCTGGCGATTGCGATTGATGTCGCTGCTGCGATTGCTGCTGCTGCTGCTGATGTTGCTGCTGAACGGGTCCGTTGCTGCTGCTGAGCAGCTCCCTTTCTTTCTCCCTCTCACGCTGCACTTCCCGCAGCTGCTGTTGATGGTTGTTGTTGTGGTTGTTGTTATTGTTGTGGTTGTTGTTGTGCTGGCCAACGTTTGCCTCACGCTTGGCACGATCGCGTGTGGTGCGCACAGTGCCTGCAAAAGAAATTCAAATCGAGATTAGAAATTTGTCGGACTTTTAAAATAGCTTTTATTTCTAAAATTGTAATACCTCAAATACAATGCCCCAAATCGCGTCAATTTTTGAACAATTTTAGATTAATCGATTACAAATTTCTATGATCTCAACAATGATAAACTTATCTTTGATATAGAGCCCAAAAAATGTGCCACAAAGTAAGTTTACCATACATTTAGTTAAAATACCTTAAAACATAGAATAGACTATCTTACAAATATTCCGTCTCTGGTTGGTCGTTTCTATTTAATATATAATATTTACTCAAATTTGAATGTGACAAATACACGATTCGTGAGTTTGTTTGAGATATCTCAATAAATATCAAAGTATTTCCCTACTAAAGTTTGATTTTCGACCGATAGTTTCTAAGTTACCAAAGGCAGAATCCTAATTCCTTATAATAAAACACTACAATACCCTCTGCAAGGGTATAACAACAAACTAACTCACAATAAACTAACAAGTTCTATTTGGTGTAAATTGTTCATTAAACTTCTGATTGACAAACTTGAGAGAAATATACGACATGAAGTATTATTTTTCAAATCACGATCTGCCTTTAAAATCTAAGCAAACGGACCGGACTTTATATAAAATAAACTTTTCCTTGATTTGATCCTTGATTTCATATATTTTTAAGTCGTATTTTGACATATCTTAGAATACTATTCTTAAATTTAAGCACACTCAATTTGCAACAGCTTTGATCAAAGAACCAAACTAAAAAAGTGAGCGACTGATCGAATGATTGATCGTGACTGATTTGTGAATGATCATATGACTGAACGATCATGATTGACGTACAAAATTTTGTATTTGGATTGATAGCGTGTGCTGTTTGGACTGAGTGTGTGTGTGTATGTGTTATTTTGACCCGCCCAATTACTTACCCACATGATCGTGATCACCACCGCCCTTGGTTTTCAGCCGCTGAAAATAGCGTTCTAAAATGGTGCGATCGATCACATGTAGATAATATGAAACCGGTTTGCAAGTCCACGAAACGGAACCCTTAAGGGGCGGTATTTCGCTCACATGCATTATGGTGCCAATGTCGCTGAGATTTCTGTAAAGATCAACATTGAATTCAGATTAGTTTTAGAAAATTTCATTTTCATTTGATGTGCATTTACTTACCGATCTGTAATGCGAAAGTTGAGCGGACAAAAGGACTTGGAGGATACAACTCGAGCGCCATCTCGTAAGTCGGCAAAACGCTCCTTCAACTGATGATCAACGGTCGGACCAAAGGCAAAGTTATTGACAAACACCAGTGTCGATGATGTGATCTTCTCTCGATGCTCATCCACCAGAAAATCCCCTTTAATCAACTTGTATTCGCAGTATCGTTTGCCGAACCATCCCATATATTGGCGAAAGATCACATCCATACGCTCGGCATAGCGGGCGGGTGTGTCCGCCTTTTCGATGCCAATGCATGTCTTGAGGGGAAACGATCCAGCCATTTGTAGTACCACCTGTCCCACACCGGAACCGAGATCAATAAACGTATCCTCCTTGCTAACGGTGACATGCTTGAGCATTTGTTGTACCAGCTCGTACGATGTCTCGCCATAAACCTCCGGCGAGAATGGCTCGTACTGATTAAGTTTATCCGGATCGAGTACGGCAGCATTGTAAACTAATTGCAGTATGTGTCTTAAAAGGCTAGGGTGAGCGAACTTATTCAAACGCTCGGCGGGCAGTGAAGTTCCTTTTTCCTAAAAAAAAAAAACAGCAAGAAAAATAATTAAAGTGTGCAGAAATTGATTATGGTGTAATGAAAAGGAGTTAGATATATGCAAAAAGCTATAAGATCTATAGAAAATAATATGTTGATTTTACTGAAATTAGTTTTTTATTGAATAAAATATAACAATATTTTAACGGATCTAATAAACATCTAGAATTTAAAGAGATCGAAAATGGAAAACTGGAACAAAAGATTAAATTGTTGTGCCGTTCAAGAACGAAGCACTGGGATGAAACAAAAGTTTCGATTCGAAGATTCAGTTAAAATTCTAGAGAAACTATGTGTCTTTTTAAATATGGATAAGAACCGCATTTTGAATTCATTTCCAAATGAATCCTTGGAATGGAAAGCGGTTTAAGAAAATTATTATAACATCTAACTATCTATCAAAAGTAAAGAAATAAAACATTGGAATTGGAAACGGCTGAAGAAACATATCATAAATTATAACTATCTTTAAAACGTACTTAACAAATTATTTTACATCAATTCAAATATGATTTATGAAGACTGTTGATAGATAATATTCGATCTGTTTGCTTTCTTTAATGGGAAATTTATAGTGTACAATATTTATATATTATGTACTTACCAATGCAACAATACTGTCGACGGCCTTGTTGAAGCGATCGACAAGATTTGTCATAGTCTTATAGCAGGCAGTGTCAATGTGATTGAGGTTGATCTCCTCGAATGCGGATGATATTGATGGCAGCTCATCGCACACGAATTTGATTGTATCGATGATATCGATGCCATTGTCATGCTTATCCTGTCCATGTCCAATTTGCAATGGCCAGGCAAATGTGATCGTATCGGAGGAGCCAGCTGGCGAACGCAACACCAAGTCTTTGACTTGGGGTGTTGCCATATTTTACCCTTTGCCAGTTGAGCGGCAAAAGGTCAAACGTGATTAACGAAACACTAAAACAACGTTACGGTTGTTGTTTTATGCTTCGCAATTGTTGATGTTGATGTTGTTGTTTATTTGTTTTTTTTTTTTTTTTAATAATTGTTGCAATTGTTGCTTGCAGTGTCAATTGATTGATGGAACGGGCATAAGCGAGTGTCGAGACATTCATTTATGTGTATATGAATAATATGAATAATCTTATATATTGATGCTGATGATGATCAAAAATGTTCTTGGCAGAGGAGCTGTGTAGGTGGCGCTTTACGTTGCTTTGCGTTGCGTTACGTTACGGCTACGATTACGTTACAATTACGATGATAGGTTTTTCTTTTGTTTGTTTTTTGTTTTTGTCTTAGGAACACTGGCAGCGTTGGGTTAATTAATGTGTACGTGTGTGTATTGGACTAAGAGATGATTTAAATAAAATAAAAGAAAGACTTTCGACTACTTGAATCTTATGTGTGTGCGTCACGTTACGTTACGATCGTTACGTTGTTGTTGCTACTGCTACTGCTACTGTTTCTGCTGCTGCGCTGCTGCTGCTGCTTCTCCCACCCTCAAATATATCTCGATCTCGCTCTCGTTCTCCGTCGTCTCTGTCTCTGGCTCCTCTTCTTCTTCGTCGACTTCCTCCAGCAGCAGTGGCAGCCAATGGAACAGCAACAAAATACAAAAGTAACTGATGATAGTTGCGTAATTTAATATTTTGCTGTATGCTAAGAAAACGATGCATTTTCCTCAATGTGCGACAACATTTTCGCCTGCCATATGATTTTGCTGCTTCTCTGTCTGTCTTTGTTTCATTTTCATTTTTATCGCCTTGCATTCCAGCAGTTGCGTTTCATTTCACTGCGTTCCATGGCACGCGCGCTTTGCCAACTACCGTTACGCATGTTGCGCGCGAGTCTCTTAGTGTTGCAAAACGTCGTCGTATGTGTGTATTATTGTTTTCAATATATCTTTTTATTATAAAATATCTTTATGATTTGATTTTTGTTTTGTATAGTTTTGAGGGGTCTGCAAGGAGAAAGAAAAGAGATATGGTATAACATAAATAAACAAGACTTGTTTGTGAAATGCATTTAAATTAAATTATTAAACTAATAACATAATAGAGAATTGAATTTGAGATGCTGTTAATGAGTGTGCTTCAATAAATCAACCGTAATATGCGAACATGAATGCGATGTACGAATACGAATTTATATTTTTATTAAAAATGAGTGAAAAGAAGTAACGCACTAAATTAAAACTAAATATATTAGACTACATTTATAGCAATATTGATAAGTTAATTTCATAATTAGTTTATAGCAGCGGTATACGATAAAATATTCTCACATTGCATATGCATTAAGCAAAGTTCTAGCGCTTCCCAATCAATTAATCTATGTTGTGTGTAACACATTTTTTCCACAAAAAAGTTATTTATATTAACGATTCCGTTCACGTTTCAATCAAATACTTTTAGGGAAAAAAGTTGTATGTTTAGATAAATATATTAGTTTAAGTTTGAGTAGAATAAACTATCGCATTCTTAAATAAATCTCCAATGAAATTGTAATTTTTTCACAGATCACATGAATCCTAAGAACTGATTTATTCACTTTGCAGCTTTAGTTATAAATTTCCTTCACATAAAACACTTTTTTTTTGTATTTGTTGGGCGTCTCATTATTTATATTTATTATGCTAATTTGCAATGCGAGGCACGTTTCAAGTTCTATATATTTTTTCTCTTTTGCTTTTGTGTTAAAAGTAATTCAATTCCCCTGCGCGTATAACTTTAATGATGTTCTTGTTGTTTTTGGCCTTTGTGCTCTTTTGCTGGTGGGCGTGGCCCAGCGAACGACAATGGGTCTTCATTAGCATAGGCAAAATCGTCAACAACAGCTTTGAAAATCATTGCAGAAAGTGGAAAGGGTCGCAAAATGTTGTGAAAAATCAATAACAACCCCACAGAGTCAAGTTGTTGTTCTCTTTTTTATGTTTTGTTTTTGGTTTAATTAAAGCTTTATGGCCATTGAAACGGTTTAAAGCCCTGTTCGGACATTGAAATATTTTGGCTAGACAAGCGCCACATTAAATTGAATGGCCTTTTGGCTGCAGTAACTCTGTGTGAGTTTGAATGTGTTTGTATGTGTGTGTTTACAGTTACCCAGCCCAATCCTGTCTGGCAACTACTCTGCCACACATTGCTTATATAGTATATAGACACATAAAGTTACATATATGTTTGTATTTGTGTATACCGTTATACAGTTGCGGTCAAAAAAATAGTAGTGCCTGCAATGAACTTACAAAAGCTCAAAATTTAAAGACTTTTAATTTATCCAAATTTTGTATTTAATTTTTTTAAGATACGTTATTATATTGTAAATCCATCTGAGAAATCAAAGATAGTGAACAGTTATTATTTTTCGACTTAGGAATTTTTTTCTTGCATTAGCCTGAAAAATGGGCGGTCAAAATAATAGTAGTGATGAACATATTCAAAAATTTTAATGATGAAAACGATCCAAAATCCTCTTTTTTTTATTTAAAAGGTTAGATATGTGAAATGCACTTAATAATTAACAAATTTAGTAATTTGTTGTGAAGCCTTTATCTTGAATTACCGCCTTACAACGACGGATCATGGCTTTTACATCGTTCTGTTTGTATTGAGCTCCAGGTGCTCCTAGCGATCTTTCAAAGATTAATATTATTTGTTGGTTGATGCTTGGCAATATCCTTCTTCATATCGGACCACAAATTTTCAATGGGATTCAGATCGGGGGACCGTGGTGACCACTCCACTACATTAACTTTTTTCTATGCGAACCATTCTTTCGAAGATTTGCTGATATGCTTTGGGTCTATGTCCTGTTGGAACCTCCAAATTATCGGCATATCATCTGAAAAATACGGTAGCATAGTGTCCTGCAGAATTTTCACTTGTTCGTGCCTTTCCATTATGGTTATGATCCATTATATGGGTTGGACCCAATAATGTGAAAATGCGCCCAGGTTATTATTCTCATACTACAATGTTTGATAGTCCTGCAGATGAATCTGGGCTGATATTCGGACTTTAACGGATACCTTACATGTTGTCGAGATCCTCGACCAGCAAAAAAATAATTTTGGACACATCCGACCACTAGAGGTTTCTTTATTTCTCTAGGGTCAATTCAGATGATCCTTAGCAAATCGAATTCGCTTTTGGGCAGGTATTTTTTTCAATAACGGAATTTTTCACGGGCTTCTTTCTGCCAGATTATTATTTCGCAAACATCTAAGAATGTTTTACACACTTTGGTCCATACCAAAGTCCTTTTTTTAAGTGCTGCAGGAGCAAAAGGGTCGCGTTTCAAAAACCTCACTACTTTTGTCACTTGTCTTTTGGACATGGATCGAGGTCTTCCACATTTATCCTATTTTGGCGACTACTTAATGGCGTTCCTGATTATGGTTGGCAATCATCTAATCAAATTTTTCCACTTCCTTAAACGTTATCCTTTTTGAAATAAATTTTTTATAGGAGCACGCTTTTCTGGAGTGCAATGCTTGCCACGCCCCATTGTAACAACTCTAAGCAAAATATTTTTTATACAATTTATAGAAAATTAATATCCTTTTTTTCCACTTTTAATGCATTCACTACTATTATTTTGACCGCCCATTTTTCAGACTATTACAAGAAAAAATTCCTAAGTCGAAAAATAATAACTGTTCACTATCTTTGATTTCTCAGATGGATTTACAATATAATAACGTATCTTAAAAAAATTAAATACAAAATTTGGATAAATAAAAAGTCTTTAAATTTTGAGCTTTTGTAAGTTCATTGCAGGCACTACTATTTTTTTGACCGCAGCTGTATATGGCCCTGTTTGATATTTGTTATGTATGCACATTAGGGTGTCCCTTATTTGGTCAAAGTCAATATTTTTAAACGCATACGGGCTAGTTCTGTTCATTAGGTCCTAAAGCACTCAGAAATAAATTTTCACCTCAATCGGAGTATGATAACTGTGCCGACTTGGATCGGAAAATTTCAAAATTATATGGGACCAAAAAATTTTTTTATTTTTTTAATTTTTTATTTTTTTATTTTGTTCATTAGGTCCTAAAGAACTCAAAACCAAGTTTTCACCTTTGATCGGAGTACGATAACCCATTCAAACTTGCTTTAAAACATCAAAAACAGTGTTTTTACACTGATTATACATTTTTCGATGATTTTTCATGTTTCAAAGCAAAATTGAATGGGTTATCGTACTCCGATCAAGGTGAAAACTTGGTTTTGAGTTCTTTAGGACCTAATGAACAAAATAAAAAAATAAAAATTAAAAAATAAAAAAAATTTTTTTGGTCCCATATAATTTTGAAATTTTCCGATCCAAGTCGGCACGGGTTATCATACTCCGATTGAGGTGAAAATTTATTTCTGAGTGCTTTAGGACCTAATGAACAGAACTAGCCCGTATGCGTTTAAAAATATTGACTTTGACCAAATAAGGGACACCCTAATGCACATGCACGTGTGCTGTACTCGGTATCTGCATACATATATGTACATTAGGGTGTCCCTATTTGGTCAAAGTCAATATTTTTAAACGCATACGGCTAGTTCTGTTCATTGGTCCTAAAGCACTCAGAAATAAATTTTCACCTCAATCGGAGTATGATAACGTGCCGATTTGGATCGGAAAATTTCAAAATTATATGGGACAAAAAAAAATTTTTTTAATTTTTTTAATTTTTTATTTTTTTATTTTGTTCATTAGGTCCTAAAGAACTCAAAACCAAGTTTTCACCTTGATCGGAGTACGATAACCCATTCAAATTTGCTTTGAAACATGAAAAATCATCGAAAAATGTATAATCAGTGTAAAAACACTGTTTTTGATGTTTCAATGCAAGTTTGAATGGGTTATCGTACTCCGATCAAGGTGAAAACTTGGTTTTGAGTTCTTTAGGACCTAATGAACAAAATAAAAAAATAAAAAATTAAAAAAATAAAAAAAATTTTTTTTGTCCCATATAATTTTGAAATTTTCCGATCCAAGTCGGCACGGGTTATCATACTCCGATTGAGGTGAAAATTTATTTCTGAGTGCTTTAGGACCTAATGAACAGAACTAGCCCGTATGCGTTTAAAAATATTGACTTTGACCAAATAAGGGACACCCTAATGTACATACATGTATCCTGTGCGAATGTATCTCTGTCTCACTGTTGCCATGACAGCCCATGACTACAGACAACACCATTGCCACAGCCACAGCCAGACCCACATCCACATCAACATCCATTGCTGCCACCGCCCGCTTTTCTATACACTCCCGTTTTGGCCTACCGTCATCCTGTTCGGGCGGTTAACCAATCTCTGCCTCCCCCCGGTGTCGTCTATCCCATGTCTGGCCAGTGTTGTTTGTGTATCTACCACTCTGGCTGAACAACCAATCAAGCATCCGACTGAACAGACGCATTAGCAATTTAACAAATTTTGTGTTAATCAATAAAATAATGCATAGAGCATTTAAAGGACACCAAAGACATTTGATTATTACAGTTGACAAACGAGGCTAAGCTCAAGTTGAGAACTTGTCAAAAGAAATATTTCTAAGATTAACTTTAAGTTTTAAATGTTGAGTCACACATAGAGATTAGATCAGAGTTGAGATATTTAACTATTTAACTCGCCTCCCTCTTTGGCCTGTGATTATTAAGCAATATTTCTTTAGAACTCGTTTGATTAAATCTCTTGGTAAATGCTGGTTGACTTTTAAATAATTTATTCATATTGTTTATAATTAATACATAAGTTAATCCAATATTATGAGAGTTGATAAGGTTTAACCAGAGCTTGCAAATAACAGTCGACCTTTTTTTTTTTTTGCGATCTACTCACGAAAATAACCGAAAAAAACACACACGCTTGCTCTTTGTCTGAGCAGATCAATTCGGTTTTTCTTTTTTTCTTTTTGGTTGAATAACAAATTATTGAGAAAAACCGATTGAGTACTCAAAATATGAGAGTCACTAGGTGAACAAAAAATGAAAAGCTCAGTTTAAACGGTCATTCATTTTTTTCTTATGTTCCACGTTATTTTATGTTATACTTCTTAAAATTTTGAAAAGTATACCCATAATTTGTGGCATCTTGCCCCCAAGAATAGTATGAATACCCTATTTACGCCCTGTAAACATAATAAGTTCACATACATATATTATAATTATTTATTCTGTGTTAAGCTTCATGGGTTCCACTTCAATGTAATCGTTGCTCTCAACTTCTTCCACTAATTCAGCATGTTTTGCATTTAAATGCCGTTTTAAATTTGTTGAGTGCGACCCTGCAAGTTTTACGCCGCATACGGTACTTTTATTTAATTCGCTCAATTTTAAATTGACAGTTTACAACCCGAGCCCTTTGCTTTTTAAAAATTGATTGTGGTTTGAGAATGACCGATTTGTTCAAAAACTGTGTGAACGGTTCATTTATGACACTTAAGTAAAGAGTCAGTAAATAACAGTTATTTTTGAACAACAAAAAACGGTCGACTGTTATTTGCAAGCTCTGGGTTTAACTGGTTAAATGTTGATGAGAACGCTTATATTTGAATGTATAAGTTATAAGTATAAATATAAAGAAACAGGGCCAAATTTTTAAGAATTTTTATTTAAAGAACAAACAGATCTACCTCCAGATCCATTTATTTATCTGTATATTGTATTTATATCTATCTATTGTATCTATACTTGTCTTTGTATCTATTTATAGACGTTCCTCTTTCTATTTATACATATAATTCTGTAGGTTTGTAGGCACATACATATATTTCTATCGATCTACCTCTATATAAATGTGATTGCTTTTTCATTTATATATGACTTTAGGACCAATCCACACACTGTGCTAAATAGACAATTCCCCGGCAATCAACTTCAAAATCAAATTCATACAACAGATTGTCGCTCTTAATACGCTGACAGACAGTCGCCGGTTCAGTTCCTCTGCCCTCGTCCGCTTCCTTGCTTTATTCTTGTGTTTTTGCTAATATTCAAAACAAAGAGACAGGCCCAATCAGTTAGGGGTGAGAGGTCAAGCTTTGGCGTCTCGACTCCGCTTTGTTAAGCTTTTGTACGGCCTGTACTTTCATGTGAGGCATGTTGCACATACGCCCTGTTGAACGGCGAGATTAAAGTGAGGCAAATGGAATATGGAGTTGCAGACAAAAATGTGTTGCATTTGGATTTTAGCTTGAAATGTAACAATATGAATGCACCTCAATTATATCTAGACATATTTCTTATCAACTTAACCCATATATTTATTTCACATATTTATACCCGCTTTAATTGATGGATTGATTGCGCTAATTTCGAGCTTAATTTCAAAATACAATTCTCATTTGTTTTATATTTTGTAGTATAATTGAATTTTATTTAAATTAGTGCAATTCTTTTAATGTAATATATTTTAGCCAATATCTGATTTAGATAATTAGATCTACGAGTACATCTACATTGAATTGTAACTTTTGACAGCAAAATAAATACAATTTTCCTACATTTTCCTTTGCTCTCTTTATTCTCTATTTCTAGCTTAGCTTATTTATCGCATCATTGAGAACAGAAAATTTTTGCAAACACATTGCTAATTAGACGCACACACACACATGCAAATACAGTCATTTGTATTTGTATGTGAGTGTGCCATTTTATGCCCAGTAACATTTAGACATTTTTAAATGGTGTTTTGGAAGTGCATTTTAAACAGATACAACAAATAGATCCATAAAAAGCATATGTAGATCTTATCAAACCAAACGACTTTATAAAAATTATAAGTAAAATTAAGTAACATAATATGTTATTAAATTAATAAGAATTAAATTTAACTTTAAACTAACAGAATTAAAAATTAAGAATAAGGAATATGTAATTATTCTAGAGACGAAAGTTTCTCAATTAACTAATCAATCCACAATACACAAAATTGTGTAATTTTCAAAAGCTAAACCTTTCGAAACATTTTGCATAATTTTGAACAATAAAATAATACAAAAAATCTTAAAACGTTAAATTTGAAAGATTACTTCAGGAAACTAATTCAGTTTTTGTTCATAATATTGAGAGTATTTTAGGGTATCAACTAGTTTAAGCAATGTGTTTTAAAGCATTTTCAATTGTTTTGCATGCCTGTGGAGGCGTGACATACATTTTCATTTCCATAGCAAGCCCACTCATTCACACACACACTCTTTCACATACGTCACACACACACTCTCTCTCACACACACACACACACTAGTTGACACAATTACAGAACACTGAGAAATACTTTGAACGCGCTTTTAATCAACTTAAAAAGCTCACACTCTATTCCCGTTGGTCTCTCTCTCTCCTTCCCCTTCCCCATCTGCCTCTCTCCAACTCCTCTTGTCGACGCTCTCATGTGTGTTTTGTTGCTGTCACACGCGAGCTGCGCTGCCAACGCCCACGCGAGCGTCAACTTTTATTTCTTCTAGTTATTTGCAATATCTTTTTGCTTTTGTTATTGTTGCTGTTCTGGTTGTGAATTTTGCCTTGTTTTTGTTTTTTTGTTTTACGACTTGCGCCTGCCACGCAGTCTGTGCAGTGCTTGTGGCACTGTTTGTTGTTGCTATCGCCACTAAAACAACAATAAAAATAAATGGCATATAGAAATCAGAAAAAAAATAAAGTAAAATTAAATAATTGAAATGTGTAGAAATATCTTTATGGTTTCTTTTCTTTTTGCAATTTATGTTGATTCGCGCTTTTCTATTTTTATAAGCAGCAACCACTTTTATTATTAAGCATTATTATTATTATTGTTTTTGTGTTATTGCTTTTCTCCCGTTGCTTTATTCTACTCGCTCTCTGGGTCAAGGTCACTGAGAGAAACAATTAAAAAAATAGCCAACACTGACTGTTTGCCTTTGTTTCAATTCGCTAAGCTCACATTAAATGTTGTAAAAGATATATAAAAATCTATTTGGGTATTTCCAGGATCGAGAACGCGACATTTGTACGTCTTTAAATGAAAAATATAATGGCAAAAATTAACATTTTAAAAAATGTTTTTTTTTACGTGTTTAATTCATTTTATCAACACTACTTTTATTGTAAAAGACAAGCTTAGAAAACTTGCATCGCAAACGCGACAAAAAATAGAAGTAATTTTTGACTTTATCTTGAAACATGCGAGTCATCGAAATGTGGCAAGTAATTTGGAAAAAAATACTCATAAACCATAATAAAATAATGTAGTTTTTCATTAATATGAATTATTTTGATATATTACTATTATTTTATTTATTTTACAAGTTTGATTAGTGATTAGTTTGTGACAAGAATTTGTTCATTTTGTTTAAAAATTAAACATTCAATATATTTCCATGCATTAAAATGGTTCAAATGCTTAGAAAAAAACTGTCTAGAAAGACAATGCAGGAAAAACTTTGCTTTTCAAAAGGCTAAATGAATTTGAAGCTGAGTATCTTTTAGTCGAACACTTTCGCCTATAGAGCTCTATTAAAATACTGTTATTTATATTATTTAAACGTTGTCAAATACATAATTTGCTCATGTCGAGTTTTTTTTTAATATCCTAACAACTATACCTATAAACATACATATACTAATAAGAACAACAATAAAATGAAGCAACAGTAATATATTTAGTATTATTCATGGTCACGTGTTTGTTGTGATTGCATGACTGAAGGTTAAATTAGTTTACGCTTTGATTTCACGTTAATTTGTATGAATTTTATTGCTGTTTTTTTTTTTGCTTGTCGGTTCTAATTGTTGTTCTGGTTGTTTTTGTTTTTTTGTGTTGCTCTTGTTGTTAAAATTTACACAAAATCTGACATTTTACGTTTATTTGGTTTATTAGCGCAAGGTTTACTGTGCATTTTTAGAAGTCAAACAATGCGTAATGATTAGATACTTAAATCGTTTAATAATTTTCACATTTGACATTGTAAACAGTTAGCAAATTGTTGTTAATTAAATGCCAAGCGTTTAAGCATTGCATCTGTTTCGTTTCCTTTGTAAAAACATATACTATAATTATGTTGTTAACACAATAATTATAAAAAGCAGCTGATAAAATGTTGCGCAATTTGTTGTTGCACTTACTGATGTATACAAATTTTTTTTGTATATGTTTAAGTGTATACTTTATATAGATGCACATTTTAAAACGCATTGAAATCGCCCGTTTCTTTGTCATTGTTGTAGCTTGCGCTGTTGTTGCAACAGAGGTTGAGATTGAGGTCATGTGCTCAATATTGATAATCAATAAGTCTTACCAACACATAGGCAATAAGCGAGTACATACATGTATGTATGCACTGTAGTTTCATGAAACGCAATTTGAAATTATATACGACAAATAGAACACACTCTGATCTATTTCCTTTTACTGATAAGACTCGTATTTATAGAACATCGCAATGAATACTTATAGTATTTTTATTTAAGTATTGTATTTTACTTTTTTAGACTTATTTTTACAACTTGTACCAGACTGTACTCTTTATTTTATTTTTTTTCATTAAGCTGATAACATATAATTTATTATTTAAATATTTTTATTAAGCATACAAATAGACGTAATCGATAGCGCCACCTGTTGGAATTTAAGGCCATCAAATGTTTGCGGCTGACCAAATCATAATAATCACAAAACAAACGCTGCACTGATAAGATAAAGTGGCTGACCTAGTTACAAATACACACACACACACATACATATCAATTGGTATACAATAGTATAAATGCAAGACATAAACATGTGACAACAAACCGCAATTGGAAGTTGCATTTTCATTGAAATTTTTACGAACAGCAGACTGCAGCAAAGTCAAACACCTGCGCCAAAGATCCCAAGGGGAAACAAAGAGTGAGACAGAGAGATTGCACAGTGGCAACGTAAATTTTTGGTACGTGCCAAAAAAAAAGGGGGAAACAATTCCAATATACCCTGTAATAAATCAATTCAGTATGCACTACAAAATATTGAAAAGTCAAAAATTAGAAATAAAATCGACGCTTCATATACTACAAGTTAAATCTTAACACGCGAAAAACTTGATAAACATTTTGTAAAAGGAATAATGATTGTATAATGTAGATAAAGATGCAACTGTATATTTTTAAATTAAATACATAATCATCTCATATTCAGATTTTGAGCATATTACAAGTATGTATCTGTTTATCTAAAAGAAAAAAACAATTTGTTTTTTTATTACAGAGTACTGGTTATTCGAGCCCATTTGTAAGTTTATCCCGTCTTTTTTTTGCACTCACCCCAGGCAGCATATATAGGACCATTAATCGCAATATGTACACACACTTATAATTCCTTGCTGTCCCGCACGAAGCTGAAGGATTTCAGTTGTTTTTGCGGTTGCCCGAAAACAGCTGCCGCTTGACGACGTTGCATGTTGCCTGGACTTGCAAAGTGCAACGGGCACTCATCAACTGACCACACTGCATTGCAACAGGTAAAGATAAATGTATGTACATACAAACGTATATAAAAGGGATAAGGAAGCGAAGCACGTGGGGAGCAGACACCACAAGAAAAAATTTACCAACAAAAATAAAAGAAAAACAACTTTTTTGGCATGGCTTTGACATGAAAATTTAATGGCAACATGTGCAAGAAGTGACAGAGGGACTTGGTCAACAGAAGGCTGCATAATAATTTACTCAAAATATATATGTATGCACACATATGTACATATATTAAATTATGTGTTTAGTTCATGATGATTTTCATTGTGGGGTGGATATCAAATTGAATTTAGGGGCGAATTTAACGAATATACAACACTTTAAGCGTCATTTGTTTAATGTGCTTATAAATGATATCTACCTAATTGCGACAATTTGCACGTATTAAAACGGAAAGATAAAGTACTTACGTACTTAATAACACCCTTTATAGGGTGTAAGAGACAAATGTGGGCTCCTGTGGCCCAGAGAACAAAGTTCCCAGCGTTGGGAATTTTTAAAAGAGAAATGGAAGGGGTAAAAATAGCTGCTTGACAAAAATTTCTGGCAATTTCGTTATGGATATTTGCAGATATTAAGATTACAACTTACAGGTCATTAAGGGTTAGATAAAGTAAATATACTCAGGTTTAAGCTTAATAATTTATAAATTTATAAGAAACAAATGGAAACGAAACACGTGAGACTAAAAGCAGCTTTGGTATGGATAATTCTGCCATAAAAACTGCATGAATATATTTTAGAATATTCAATTCAAGTAATTTTAAAGCAATTTAAATTTTTACAAAATTTGAATTTCATATACTAAATGCACTTAAATTAGAGTTTTCCAAGGAAAAACAAAGCTCCTCATATTCCTTAATATTTAATATTTGTTTATCTCTTTTACAACATTTGATTTTCAAATACTAAATGCACTTAAATTAGAGTTCTCCAAGGAAAAACAAAATTCCTCAGTATTCCAATATCTTAACACTTGAGTATTAAAAAATAGGTTATCAAAAGTTTAACGAAGAAGATACTGCATGAAAAATCAAGCTTAAAATAAGTTTAAAGAACGTGAAGACGCAAGTTGATAGGAAACATTAAAGAGCTTATGTGTATGCGCAATGCCTTAAACACCTGGGAAAAGTGGCAACAACAGTGGAACGAATGGAATGAAACATTAAAAGCCACAGCCCTCAAAACAACAACACGACGACGTTTCTCAAGGAAAGTCACTTTGTGCTCATTTTATGTTGCTTTTATTGCTTTTATTTACTTGGGGTGAGTTTCTGCAACATCCCCAAATAACCCCCAACCACAACCCCGTAGCGAACGTGGGAAAAATGTAGAAAATGCGAACAAAGACGATGGAAAAGTCAAAGAGGAATGGTAAAATGTTGGTGATGATGATGATGATGAGAAATAACTAAACTAAAGCCAGGGGCGAAGAGCTCTGAAACAGATCTGAGGCTGGGGCCAAACTTATAAAATATGTATACAGTAATGTGGGTGGTTGGGCTGCGATGGTTTCTGGGTCTGAAATATGCAAAAAGTTGTTGAAACTTGCACAGCAAAAGGCATAAAAAGTTGACGACGTCGCTGCCTCTATGTGTGTCTCTGTGTGTGTGTATGCGTGAAGGGAGGGGCTGATGACTTGGGGTTGGGCCAAGTCTGTCTCACCAGCGTATAATACAAACATTCTTGTATATATATTATGTTAGCAAGTACCTGAACCTATTAAAGATGCTACAGTGCATCCTCGCTAATTAGAACGCATCGAATGTTTGCAACTTGGGCAACATTTTAATTTTTTGTGGATAAAAGTTCGTATTTTAAGATTTAATCCAACCAACGATCTTTAAAGCCGCTCCTATCATATCAACAGTTACTGTAAAAGTGCTGAGTATTCATGTGGAGTCCCAACTATACGTATTCACTATGCTCACAGTTGCATAGTTTCATGTTGGCCATTACTTTGGGCATATTGCCAAAAAATGTCCGGGCCAATATTGTTTATGGCGTTGCGGCCTTAAGAAGCCGCCCAGAAGCGTGTAACAGCTTTCGGCCAAATACACATACTCTCATATGAAATGGCCAACAAAAAGTTTTTTCATATTAGCTTTTATGTCAGTGTATGGAAAGTTTTACTTGTCATTTGCAGTAATAGCAGCAGCAAGAAAATGAGCAACAACAACAGCCACTGGGTTTTATATCTACTTTGAGTTTGAGCAGCTCTGACAGCTTGAAAAAGAATATGGGATGGGGATTTTGTTGTTAAAACGCGGCAAAAAGTTAATCAATATTGTTGGAAGACAGCAACTAAATCCAAAGCGAAGTGAAAATCCCCCAAAAAAAAACAGAAACAGAACGAAAAGGATTATTTTGGGAAAATTGCATGAAATTTGAAAGCTAGCAAAAATTAATTATTTTATATAAATTTTAAAATAAATACTTGTGCTAATACCGTAATGCTTTGATATGAAAATGGTAGAATATAGAAAGATAACTATGAAACTCCATTTAAAAATCCTAAATAAATTTTTAATTTTGTAAAAAAAAACTAGATTTAAAATTTTTAAAACCAATTGTTTAAATTTAAATGTGCGGGAAAATGTACTTAAGCATATTAAGTGTCTAATAACACAGTTACATAATATAAGCAATAAGCAAGCTAGTAATTTAATTTTCCTATTTTCCTTCATGAAAATTCAACATGATATAAAGACGTCGCCTCAGGGGCTCGCAAGGGTCTGAAGTCAAGTAAAAGCTGAATTAAAATGTATTAAAGTCATCACACACACACCCATACACAAACACACACAAGTAATATTCATTAAAGTTAAGCGCGCGCTTTTTCCCCACTCTATTCTTACACTCTCTCTCTCTCTCCCTGTCGCTCATTCGCGCTGTTGCCCACCCAACAAAACAGCCCGCATGGCAACGTCACTGACAAGGGTTGCAACAACAACAACAACAACAACACGAAAGTAATAAACACACACTGTGCAAGACAGAAATAAAAGTAAAAGAGGAAGAGAACAAAAAAAACAACAACAAACAAGAGAAGCACAAAAAAATAAACCTTTATAAAGCACACGCTTCTTTCTGGGTTGAGTTCGGTTCGGTTCGGTTTGGCTTGGGAAAAGGCTTTGGTTCTTATGGGTGGGTGGCTGTTTATTTTTGTACGCAGGGTTGCCGCTTCTGCTGCTGCTTCTGCTGTGGCTGTGGGGGTTGCCAGCCACTTTTCGCATTAATTGCTTTATCGATTTTTGCAGCATTTTTCAACCTCTTCTGCCTACTCGTTGTTGTTGTTTTTAGCACAAGGACGGCAGAAATATGTATATGTTTGTATATGAAAAGCAAATGGAAAAAATCTTCTGTTTGTTATTGTGAATGAAATGTGGCAACAAAAGCAGGCGGGGAGGCAGGCAGGCAGCAACAACAACTATCAGCTGAAGAAGCAGAAAGTGCATTCCCTGAATGACGCTTTTAAAAAGCATTGCAAACGCTTTCTGCGCCACCTACCTGCATTTTTAAAAGGCTTAAAACAAAACAAAGCCAAAAATGTAGGACAGCACCTACCCCGAACCCCTTACCCAACGCTGCACTCACTCCCCACCGTTCCCCAACCGTTCCGCAACGTCAGCAAAACAGCGACAGAGTTGCCAAATGCATGCATACAAAATGAGCGCAGCTCAATGTATAACTGGCAATAGATGAGGAAAAGGGGGGCATAGGGGAGAGACGGGAGAGTAGGGTGGTCATGGCGAAGAGACGAAACAGCAGCGACAACAAACGCCCGCCAGGCGGCGCCTCAGTGAATGCAAAAAAAAAGTTGCAGTAAAATTGTGCACAGTCCTAAAAAATGAGGTCAACTATTTGTGGTGTGTGCAACAGAGATAGATTGCTAGACAGAGAGCAAAGAGCGAGTGAGATACCGACATCAGCAAGTAGAAGCTCATGTACTGTTAACCGGGGCTGCATTTGTTTCAATAGCGTGCTTAGTTAGTAGGTTATGTTTATGTAAATTTACATAATTGCATGTACATAGTATGTATACATAGAGCATATTTACTTTCCAACGCACACACACTCATACGCAAGTGCATCTATACATTCACGAGTTTGATACTTTTTCAACAGCTCTTTAAAACGTTTGGCGCTTTAAAGTTTTGCCTGTGAAGTGCGGCAACAGCGCCGCCGGGCATTGTAATGAATGAAATTTGTTAGAACATTGAAAATAGGTCAGTAATTAAAATGCAACGCTCGCGGGCTTCAATGCTCAAGTATTTAAAATAAAAGAACATTTCTGGATAATGTCGACCCTTGGAGGTAAGTAAAGTATTACAAAGAAGAGATACTATTTAAACTTATTTTTAGCACGGGAAAATAATTTTAATAGGAAACATTATAAATACAAGTTTATAATTATTTAAAGTATTGCATATATATTCAATTATCGCCACGTTAATCATGCTATTAATTTAACTTTATCCACAACTAAACTTCATTGAATTGCATTTATTTTTATATTTTTTAATGTTCCTATATTAGTTTAATTTTTGCTATATTTTTTCAATTTTATATAAATGCATTTAACAATTGGACTGTTACAATACTTCTGGATCCGGTACGTGCCGAAATGGTCACGTAATCAGCCCAACCAAAGAAACAATCAACCAAAATCCAATAGCATTACAAAACCAACTCGAAAACAATGAAAAATAAATAAAGCTTTCTCGCTGTAGAAATAACAATAGCAACAATTTCGAAAGTTACCTCAAAGAAATGACAAAGAGCCTTAAATAAATAAAAGTCGCTGCTAAATTATAGAGTAGGTAGATAAATTCTTTACCAAATCAAAGGAATAACAACGACAACAAAAGCAAAGCACAATCCTAGAATGGTACAAGAACTCAGAGCAAAGCAGCGATGCCAATTTTCACTGAGCTCAATGTTTTCTAAGCAAAAAGTCCGAGCAAGTAGGGGTAAGGGAATTGGGGAGGTTTATGTCATTTGCACACAAAAACACACACACACAAACAGAGAGACCAAACGACCGATAAAAACAGGAAGAGAAGTGTAAAACAAAATAGAAATTGAAACATCCTTCCTGGCAACGAATTCTATTTTGGTTTTCGGGGGTTGTGCAAACTATTGTCAGGTTGGTAATACTGTGTAAATATATATGGGAAAAACTACAATACATGTGTATGTGTGTATGTGTGCAAGTGTGGTGTGTGCGGGTGAGTTGACATGCAACAATTTTTCGTGAGTGTAGATAAACCTGCCACAAGAGTTGCCAGACGGTCTGAAAACCTGAATAATCATAACAAAAAAACACAATAAGAAAAATCCTTTAGAGCTGCTGAGCTCGGCGAGAACGTGTGGCAAAGAGGGTTGCCACATTGTGTATATGTACAGTTGCGGTCAAAAAAATAGTAGTGCGTGCAATGAATTTACAAAAACTTAAAATTTAATGACTTTTCATTTATCCAAATTTTTTATATAATTTTTTTAAGATACGTTAATATATTGTTAATCTATCTGAGAAATCAAAGATAGTGAACAGCTATTATTTTTCGACTTAGGAATTTTTTTCTTGCAATAGCCTGAAAAATGGGCGGTCAAAATAATAGTAGTGATGAACATATTCAAATATTTTAATGATGAAAACGATCCAAAACCCCCTTTTTTTATTTAAAAGGTTAGATATGTGAAATGCACTTAATAATTAACAAATTTAATAATTTGTTGTGAAGCCTTTATCTTGAATTACCGCCTTACAACGACGGATCATGGCTTTTACATCGTTCTGTTTGTATTGAGCTCCAGGCGCTCCTAGCGATCTTCCAAAGATGAATATTATTTATTGGTTGATGCTTGGCAATATCCTTCTTCATATCGGACCACAAATTTTCAATGGGATTCAGATCGGGGGACCGTGGTGACCACTCCACTACATTAACTTTTTTCTATGCGAACCATTCTTTCGAAGATTTGCTGATATGCCTTGGGGCTATGTCCTGTTGGAACCTCCAAATTATCGGCATATCATCTGAAAAATACGGTAGCATAGTGTCCTGCAGAATTTTCACTTGTTCGTGCCTTTCTATTATGGTTATGATCCATTATAAGGGTTGGACCCAATAATGTGAAAATGCGCCCAGGTTATTATTCTCATACCACAATGTTTGAAGGTCCTGCAGGTGAATCTGGGCTGATATTCGGACTTTAACGGATACCTTACATGTTGTCGAGATCCTCGACCAGCAATAAAAATAATTTTGGACACATCCGACCACTAGAGGTTTCTTTATTTCTCTAGGGTCAATTCAAATGATCCTTAGCAAATCGAAATCGCTTTTGGGCAGGTATTTTTTTTAAAAACGAAATGATTCACGGGCTTCTTTCTGCCAGATTATTATTTTGCAAACATCTAAGAATGTTTTACACACTTTAGTCCATACCAAAGTCCTTTTTTTTAAGTGCTGCAGGAGCAAAAGGGTCGCGTTTCAAAAACCTCACTACTTTTGTCACTTGTCTTTTGGACATGGATCGAGGTCTTCCACATTTATCCTATTTTGGCGACTACTTAATGGCGTTTCTGATTATGGTTGGCAATCATCTAATCAAATTTTTCCACTTCCTTAAACGTTATCCTTTTTGAAATAAATTTTTTATAGGAGCACGCTTTTCTGGAGTGCAATGCTTGCCACGCCCCATTGTAACAACTCTAAGCAAAATATTTTTTATACAATTTATAGAAAATTATCAAATTACAATTATAAATATCAAATCAAGTGCCTTTCCACTTTAATATCCTTTTTTTCCACTTTTAATGCATTCACTACTATTATTTTGACCGCCCATTTTTCAGACTATTACAAGAAAAAAATTCCTAAGTCGAAAAATAATAACTGTTCACTATCTTTGATTTCTCAGATGGATTAACAATATAATAACGTATCTTAAAAAAATTAAATAAAAAATTTGGATAAATTAAAAGTCTTTAAATTTTGAGCTTTTGTAAGTTCATTGCAGGCACTACTATTTTTTTGACCGCAGCTGTATGTAAGTGTGTGTATGTTTATTTGATTATTGTGTGGAATGGGTGCGACAAGCATTTCCGGGTAAGTAGCAATGGTAGCTGGTAATAAAATCTGTCTACCAGTGGGCGGTGGGTGTTGGCCATTGAAACCCATTGAAACTAGCGACTAAAATTGTTGTTGGGCACTTGGCAGGAATAGCAATGACGACAAAAAAAAAAAGGGGCGTCAAAGGTGTGGATGAAATATGGTAAAAAGTGTAAATTGAAAAAAAATACTGTTGAGTGAAAAAGAAAGAAACAAAAACAAAATAAAATAAAAGAACAAGAGACAATTTATGTGAAACGAGCACAGAGATAAAGTATAAAAGATAGAAAACAGCAAGAAATATGCTAAGAAAAGCGATTAAATTGCATAAATTATGGCTGGCACATAGTTTGAAGCTGTAAAGCCAAAATGACTTACAATAAAAAGGAGAAAAGAACGAGATGATATATGACAAAAAAAAAGCTCTTAAACCGCTAAGAAACCCATTGATACGAAAAGCTGAGGGAAAAACCATGGAATGCCCATTAAAGTGATATGCGACAACGCTGCCCTTGGCATTGGGTTGCTCTTTACTGTTTAATGTAAAAGCAAGAATAAAAGTTAATATAGTTGGCACTGCTTTAAAATAGTCAATGCTGAGTATCACAAAGTATAAAAAAGTCAATAATTAAAATCAGCTATGAATTAAAAATATGAATCACAAAAATGAGTATGCAAATGAAGTTTGGCAAGATCGCTACCAGTTGAGTTTTTCCCCTCCCTATAAACTGAATAATAACCTATATAAAAAACCTGACGGAAAAACCATGGAAAGCCTATTAAAGTGAAATGCGACAACGCTGCCCTTGGCGTTGTGTTGTTCTTTACTGTTAAATGTAAAAGCAAGAATAAGTAAATAGTTCTAAGTTTTTAGCTATACTCTATAATAATCCATGTTGAGTATCAAAAAGTGTACAAAAGTAAATAAATAAAATCAGCTATGAATCCAAAATATGAATCGCAAAAATAAGTATGCAAATGAAGTTTGGCAACATGGCTATCAGTGGAGTTTTTCCCCTCCCCTATAAAACTGGGTAATAACCAATATAAAATTCAAGTCGCGATATCATAAAAAAAATAATATTTGCGTACTTTTGATATTAAGCTAAAAATAAATGCACACATTGAAACGAGCACAAAGAATTTAATATTGACGCATTACTTTTACGGTAAATACATATTTAAAAAAAAAAAACAAGAAAAAAACAAAAACAACTGTGTAAACGCGTATGCGTTTAACAAAAGAAATATGTACAAAAAAATAAAAAAAAGGAAACATTAAATTAAAACACACGAAAAAGTCAGCGACGATGGCGACGAGTCGTTGACAGTTTCAGTTCATTGAACTGAACTTAATTAAAAATCAAGTTGAAGGTCATTTGCGTGAGCATTGCCTACTGCCCCCCTCAGCCGCCCGACGACATCCCGACAACCCGACAACATGCCAATTCGTGTGCCACCTCTTCTTCTACTTCGCAGCTGTTTTCGTAGTGAATGGTTAAACAAAAACAAATATGGCAACACAAAAAAGAAATACGCAAATGTGTATACATGCATAAATATTTGAGCATATGTAACGTTTTTAAGTATTGCGAGTTTAAAAATGAAAGACAGAAAAAAGATAAATAAAAACTGGAAATTCGGCAAAGGTCAGTGAACATATTTAACAAAGAATGCCAAGACACAAAGACCAGGAGGCACAACAAGTGAAATACAATGAAAGGCAAAAGCAACAGGTAAAGAGATATCATGACGATCATGGATCATGATCGCTCTTCCCTCTCTTTCTGTCGTACATATTCTGTCTGTTTGAATAAAACCTGTTTTAATTGAAGCAACTTGCGTGAGTAAGCCCGTGAAATATGGCAACGTCGCGACGCACAGACCAGAGCAAACCAAACCAATAAATGTCGGCAGTTGGCAACGCTGTTGACAATACACACACACACATACATATGTACATATTAAATACAATCAGAATTTCAAACATTTTTATAAGAAGAACGTGACACAGCAATATTAGAAGAAGCTGCTGCTGTTATGTGCAAGTGGAACAATATGGAAATGAAACACAAGCAGCTGCTTTTGCTGTAAATATTGTTCTTGTTGTTGTTTCCCTCTATCCCTGTGCAAGGCATTAGAGCGGGTTTTTTGTTATTCTCACCTGTGTGTGCATTTGACAGGTGTTCGCTAGTGCGTGTCTATTAGAGTGTGTGTGAGTGTAAGAGAGCATAGACGGACGACGTAATAGCTGCATGGCTGCATTGAGTGAGCGAGCAAAGTGCTCAGGCACGTACGCCACACAACAGTCAAAGCTAACGCAAAAGCAAACGCAAAAGCAACAACACAAAACCGATCTAACAACAATGTGCAGGTGTTCATTTTCACTTACGCGAGCAGAGCGAAAAGAGAGCGCAGCGAAAAAGAGAGAGCGAGAGAGATAGATAGCGAGCAATCATCAGTGTCTTCTCAATTTCAATGCAATTTTAACAAGTGTCACGTTAAATAAGGAAATGACAACAAAGAAAAAAGCAATAGAAATACTTGTCCTAGGCATTTGTTGTACTTGTCATATTTGTATGTATTAGATTTTTTTTTTTTTTTTTAGTTATGTAACAAGCAAGGTTGTTTATACAAGTACATACATATGTTTATTAAATTATTAATATCATCAGCGGTTGGCAACTTTAAACACGTTGCTATTGAAACATAGTACTGCTGAAATGTTAAAAGTAATTAATTTTAAGCTTTTTATTTTGTACATAGTAATTAGCTAAATTGTATTTCAGTCGAGTCTCTAAAGTTTTGTTATGAGGTCATTCTAAGGTTGTTAGTTAACCCTGAAGACAGCAACCAGTTTCTTCAACAAAATTACCAAGAATAAAACATAATAAATCAGCTTTAAAAGTTTTAACTGTTTAAAGATGAGTATAAATAGATAACAATAAACAAAATATATATTCTGAAGACGACAAGATACTTATGTATGTATTTTTTCTAGATTTTGTATTAAATATTTTTGGACTTCATGTATTTATTTAAATTATAAATCGACTAATCTTGTATTAACCAAATATATTTTGATCTTGGTAAGATAAAGATTGCTTTGAGTCATCAAAAGAGTTATTAAAGCAATTAAGTTTTAGCTTTTCCCATTTTTGCATCTTTAAGATACAAATTCTCAAGTGCATTTACATATGTTCGTATCTATGTTTGTTCAACCATCTTTAATGCTTTCTTGTACATATTGAAGATACTTTCAGCCCAGTTCATCCACTTCGTGGGTGTTACTGGGAACTCGTTGTCCCTTTAAATTTTTAAAACCCACTAAACTTGTCGCATTGACTGACTGACAGACAGAAGGCGGCACACGATAACGGCCTTAAAGGCGATTCAACATTAAAT